>CM052661.1:3383208-3431369 GCA_028533165.1 Leontopithecus rosalia | reverse complement strand
ATAAAGAAATAAACAAAAAGCAGGAGTTGCAATTCTCACATTTTATAAAATAGATTTCAAAGCAACAAAGATACGGTGGTAAAAGGATCAATGCAACAATAAGAGCTAACGATCCTAACACCCAGATAACATACATACATAAGATCCTAACATACATAAGACCCATAAAGAGATTTACACTCAACGAGACAGAAAATTAATAAGGATATCCAGGACTTGAATTCAGATCCGGAACAAGTAAACTTAATAAATATGTATAGCGCTCTCCACTTTAAATACACAAAATACACATTCTCCACTTTCAATACACAAAATATTGATCAGCCATTATTAATAACCATTCTTAGAATTAAGCAACATTCCTGTTCTCTCTCCCTCTTTTTCTTCCTCTTTCTTCCTCTCCTTCTCTCCTTTTTTTCTTTAAAAAAGAAAATAAAAAATAGTAAGCTACTCACTCACTTAGTAAATCATAACCACACACACACAAGAAAAAAACAATACTATAAAGTTTTCTCTTCTTCTGAATAAAATCCAGGTATTTGGGCTATATGCTTGCATTTGACTAGTGTTCTTTAACAGCATTTGCCTTGTATTAAACTTAGTAGTGAACATCCGCACCCCACACCCAGTGAAGTATATACTAGCATATTAGTAAAAGTATAATTTTTATTTTTAATAAAAACCCAAAGTATACAACTATCTCCTGCAAATCAATAGTGACTCAGTGGGAAATCAGGCAAATGAAATAATCAGACATGTCATGAAGGAAGAAATTGATGTACAGTGAACAAATGTAAACAGGAATTTCACTAGTAATAAGCAGAATGCGAATTGAAGCAGCAAAGAGGTAATGTTCACCCCACTTAGATAGGCGACGCCTGATAATAATCGATATTGGCAAGGATGTGACCTGATGGGACTTACCCACTGTAGATCAGGTGCCTTGACTTAGCAATTGTTTGAAGAACCTAGCAATTTTTAGTAAAACAGATGTTTGTGTTCTCCAAGGTAGCACTTCCATTTCAAATATATGAGCTAAAATAACCCCTTTCAAGTGTGCACAAGAAGACATGCTAACTGATGTGCATTATAGCTCTATTAGTAATAGTGAAAAACTAGAAACGATCACATTTGTTAGCAAAGTGGATATAATTTTGTAATATTATCCAACAGAATGCTGTGTGGTAGCAAAAAATAAATGAACTTCATCTATGACATTTTAATCTGGATGAATTTCAAACATATAAGTGTGCCAAATAATAGCTGCATATTATTACATAATATTTCAAAATATTAATCTCTTATGGTTTATGAAATATGTGTGTATGTGTATATATTTGTGATAAAATTAGTGAAACATGTTTGCATGATAAATAGAAACTTCAGGACCCAATATTGCCAGTAGGGGAAGGTTGGCATTGCTTTGGGTAAGGACTCCGACTATATTTGTAATGTTTTGAAGAGTATTTTAAAACAATTCTAGATCAGTGATCAGAGTATTACTTGGTAAATTTTAAAAATGACATATTTTTGAAAATCGAATTTTGTTGAAGGAACACATGGGCCATAAACTTTATGTATGAAAACTTAATTTCTAAGACAAAAGCTAAAGGCATTCTCATAGCATTGGGATGTGTCCAGGTATAATTATAGATGAAGCTAATTTGGGGGCTCCTCTTTTCTCTTCTTTTATTGAGATCCACTCACTTTCCTATTCATAGGCTGTGATTTTCCTGAAGAGAGAGGAAAAGAGTCTTAAGATACTGTTCATGTCCAATGCCAGCCAGGGACTGGGGTTTCTTGTTTAGAAAAACCTATCCTGCATTCTCTCTGTGCTGTGAAAGTCGTCGTGGAATAGAATGCAACTCCTAGAGTGCATGGCCCTTTGCTTTGTGGGTGAGATATTTTGGAGGTATGCCTAATTAGCTCTGATATTTAAAATATGACCTTTCAGAGGTAAATGCTACATCAAAATCATCAATGTTGAAACTCAAAACAGAGTCTCTGTGTAATTTCTCCTTTAAAGTTTGACATTTCCAATAAATGCCTATCCCATAGGAAATCTTTTAAAATCTTATTTAGATATTTATACACATTACTGTATTAAGTAGATGTAAGAAGTCTGTCTATAACAATCTTAGAACAAAGCAAAGTTGAAAACACCTGGCACGGCCAGGTAGAGATGAGACTTTTGCGGCTGGTGTCCATGAGAAACAGGGTTCCTGATATTTCTGCTGCCGTGAACTTAGAGTTGCCTCTAAATTTTCAGCTGGATAAACATTGTAAATGTAACGGACTAAATGCATGTATCCCCACACATTCCTATGTTGCAACCCTCACCCAAGTGTGATGGTATTTGGAGGTGAATCCTCTGGGAGGTGATTACTGTAGATGAAGTTCTGAGGGTGGGTGGGGCTCCCATGATGGAATTAGTGCCCCTGTGAGAACAAGGGTTCCTTTCCTCCCCTCCTTTCCTCTTTCCCTCCCTCCCTCTCTTCTTTTAACCATAAGAGCACACAGGGAGGAGGACAGGTCTTTAAGATAGGAAGGGGCAGGGTGTGCTGATTCATGCCTGTAATCTCAGCACTTTGGGAGACCAAGACAGGAAGATTGCTTGAGCCCAGGAGTTTGAGACCAGCCTGAGCAGCATGGCGAGAATTCGTCTGTAGTAAAAATAGAAAAAAATAGCTGGGCAAGATAGCACAGGCCTGTAGTCCCAGCTACAAGGAAGGCTGAGGTGGGAGTATTGTTTCCGCCTTCCACAACTGTGAGAAACAAATGTCTGTTGTTTAATCCACCTAGCCTATGATACTATTTTATGGTGACTTGAGCAGACTAAGATCCTAATGATTCTGAAAAATCCTATTATTTGTAAAGTGGTTGTAGATATTGTTAACCTGGCCTCAAAAAAAACACAACGGAATAACCAGTATGCCATAGCTGAATAATAAGTGCTTATTTTCTGTGTTCCCTATGCATGCAATCTTATGCACATTCAATGCTAATGGCCAATGTATGAGGTGGGTGTTATTTTATTCCCCACTCTACCAAATGGGAAAGCTGAATTGGAGAGGTATATAGCACCCAGTGACAGTGACATTAGGATCTATGCCTAAGACCGCTGCAACCCTAGACCCATGCTGTAACCAAAATGATGTAGGATTTTATGAATCTCTATTTCCTTACTTTAAACATGTAATTGAAAGCACTTTATGCAAAATTGTATTCAAAAAGGGATAGGAAGTATTAAAATTACTAGAAATACATGCATTCCTAAAACTATTTAAAAAGAATTTCTTAATAAGCCTAAAGAGAGAGAAGTGAAAATGCGAGATTATACATGAGATGAAGAAAAATGGTAATATTTAATTTTCTAAAGGGGAAAATTATTCAGCCCTTGAATGGATGGTTAAAAATAGTTATCACTTAAAACTGTATTGTAAAATAATAAGCCATAACAAAAAAAGGGTACAGAAAGACGGGTATAATAAAATTAAAATACATGGCAGAATGGTATTAGTCTCTTTCAATAAAACTTCTCATGCTTAAAAATGTAGTCCCATAATTTGTAACTCAAGGTCAAACTTTTAGTAATCTGCCCTGGGTTACAAATATGGTGAGTATGACTCACACAGAGCATGGAGAGTTGGTATTAAAAAGTTCTAAGAAGAGACCATCAATTTTAACATGATGACACAGGCACTTTTCCTAGATGGCTTGCTGCCAGTAGCTTGCATCATTTGGAAATTACATACCTCTCGCAGATCGAATATCTCTAGCCAGTGATTAGAGGTCAGCGGACCACAGAGGGAAGGCAGAGGAAAATAAATTCTGCAAACTCTTTCTGAACCACTGTATCCAGCAGCAACTCTCCCTCTTTATACATCGGTGACCCTTGCAGAGAAAGCTGTTCTTTCCTCGTAACTCGACTTTACACCAGGTCCTGACTTCTCAGCCCTACCTACTGCAAATTCCTTGAGAGCAGGGCACTGCCCTGTACCTCACTGCCTGGTACCTTCCTTCTCCCATACCAGGCTTGGCCCATCTGCTTGGATTTTTCCTGCAGCCGCATTACCCATCTGTGACCTGGGGCATCCCCATTCCTAGGTCTCACTGATTTTCAAGGTAATTTTCTCTAAAGTGAGGGTAACTCCCTTCCCACAGGGTTTTAAAACGAAAGTAAATTGTGATGTTATTCAGTTGCCATGTTTACAGCCTCATTTCTTTATACACTCACGGAGAACCTCCCGTTCATCAGTATTCAGTTAATTCATGTCTCTATATCACCTCTTTTGATCTTCATAATTTCTTGTTATTTTCAGAGGAGGAAAGAGATTCAGAGTTTGCCTAAAACTCATAGGAAATATGGGATCTTTGCACCTAAAAAGTAGTATTCTTTCCATGCTGTATTTATGAGATAACCTTTCTCCACCCTGGACGTATATGTATTTTCATCAGAGCTTTGTCGGATGCCATGCTAGGCTGTGGGGAAAAAGCCGTGAACACAACAAACGCTTCCTCTGCCTTCCTGGGTTTACATTAGCAGGGAGGTTAGAAAGGAAAGTCTATGAAATAAACTTCAAAGATAGGCAAGGGCAAGGCCAGCCATGGCCCCAGAGGAGGCCACGGAATGGAGCTAGGGTTTTCTTTAAACATATGTTAATTTTTAACTTATATTAAGTCTATGCTCGGGTTTTGTACAACTAACAGTATCTAAGAGAATTCAACTATCTTAACTCTTCATGTAATTCATGATCTTAACAAAGTCCAAAATAAATGAGGCAATGTGAGGTTATTGTTGATAAAAATCAAATATAATCAAGTTTACTCAAAGATGTCTGTGTCTTACAGAGAGAGAATTCTATCTAGAAGATAAAAAACAAAAATGATTGCTATTTTTAATCAAGTAATCCACAGCTAGTGTACATGTTAAATGAGATCTATAATGAACAAGTCTTCATAGAATCATTTTTATATTATTGTTTCAAAGTAAGTGAGAAAACAGCAGTTTCTACTGTCTGCATATTGTGTGCTTGTTAATTATTTTGCTCAATCACATTCCCCTGGGATCTTGGCTTAAGAGCAATGATGGCAGATATCAACAGCTCCCCTCCTGGAGTTCACCAACGTAAGAGGTCTTTGATAAATGAAAAGGATGATAAAGAACATAGTCACTGGAATAAAATTTTAATTATATCTGAGTTCCACATACACTGCTTATAAAAATTAGCTGGCACTTATCATGGTCCTTCCAGGACTGGATAAGGCTCTATCTATATATCTCTTTTCATTTTAAAAACTGTCACACAGGGGGCTACCTAGTGCTGTAAGAGGGACAGCATTAGGAGAAACACCTAATGTAGATGAGTTGATGTGGTACAGCAAACCACTGTGGCGCGTGCACACCTATGTAACAAACATGAATGTTCTGCACATGTACCAGGACTTAAAAAAACTCACACCTACACACAAGAAGATAGCCTTGATATATTAAGAAAATAAACCTGACTATAACAAGAAAAAAAAGGTTTTACAATTATATAATGGATTGCCTTTGCTCATCACCTAGGGTCAACAATTACTCATGTGTAGACAATAAGTGTTCATTTAAGTCCCTATGTACTTCACCTTCCATATTGTTTTGAAGCAAGTGCTGGATATATGGTTTTATTCATAAGTATTAGTATGTATCTTTAAAAGATAAAGGCATTTTGTTTTTATTATAATCACAATACCAGCATCAAAGCCAAAAATTAAAATAATTATTTAATATAAAATACTCATATCCGGTAAGTGTTCAGATTTTCAATTATAGTATCAATATCATAATCTATTCTATGATTCTTTTTTTTTAAATTAAAATCCCAGCCAAAGCCAAAGGAAAAAAAAACTGTATTCTCAAAGGAAGAAGTAGAGAGACAGGGGGGTTAAGCAGTTTGAGCAGTATCATAGAAAAAGGCCAATAATTGCTTTATCAATGCCCCTGTGACATGAGGGGATTGAATTAAAACAGCTCCCAGTGATCTGCTGGATTTAGTGTGCTGTTAAGCTCAGTGATTACGGAGTCCACTACAGTCCTGTGTTGGTTAGTGATGGGAATATTTTCTGAGAAATGCCTCACTGGGAAATTTCATCTATGTGGGAACATCACAGAGTGTGCATACGCACACCTAGGTGGTACAGCCTGTGGCACATCCAGGCTATGGAGGGCAGCCTGTTGGCTTGTGCATGTTCTGAAGACTGTAGGCATCTATAAAACAGTGGTAAGACTGCAGATATGAACATGCATAACCATGCCTACACATAGAAAAGGTACGGTAAAAATATGATCTAAAACATAAAACATGGGCTGGGCGCAGTGGCTCATGTCTGTAATCCCAGCACACTGGGAGTCAGAGACAGATGGATCACCTGAGGTCAGGAGTTCGTGACCAGCCTGGGCAACATGATGAAACCTTGTCTCTACTAAAAATACAAAAAATATAACCAGACATGGTGACAAGCACCTGTAATCACAGCTACTTGGGAGGCTGAGTCAGGAGAGTCGCTTGAACCTGGGAGGCAGAGGTTGTGGTGAGCCAAGATCATGCCACTGCACTCCAGCTTGGGCAACAGAAGCGAAATTCTGTTTCCAAAAAAAAAAAACAAAGATTAAAAATGGTACACCTGTCCAGGGCAGTTACCATCAGTGAATCTTGCAGGCCTGGAAGTTGACCAGGATGAGTGAGTGAGTGAGTGCTGAGTGTATGTGAAGCCTGGGATATGACCGTCCAGTACTGCAGACTTCATAACAACAAATGTTTAGGCTACACTGAATTTATTTCTATAAAAAGGTAATTGCATTACAATGTCATGACGGCTACCAGGTTGCTCAGTGATAAGACGTTTCACCTCCACTATAACCAAGGTGACCAGGTCTATATGTGCCAACTGTTGATGGAGACCAGCCCATGACTGTACTTCCAATACAAGCAGACACTCCACCGAAGGAAGGTTAACAGTAATCCAAGTCCAGATTCTGTGTTCTTAGGGAAGTAACTGGCACAGGTGTTAGCTGATTGTGTTTGGTAAAGAGAGGGACAGCTAAAGATAGAAGGAAATACCATAGTGTCTTTTAGTAGACAAGACCAGCAGGAAATGTGTTCTTACCCTCTTCGCAATAGGACAATAATGGTGTTGATTTTTTGTCTTTCACATAAATATAGACAAAGTTTTGATCAGCTGTTTTTTTAAGTATATAATTTAACAGCCAGAAAATTGATGTGTGTAAACATTACTTAAGTGGCAAATTTTACATTGCAGAATCAATGAATGTTTCAAACAATTGTGTGTCTATTAAGAAGATCTGGTCCCTCCCTCCTGCCTTCTACTTGAGACACTTTCTCATCACCTCTTTCTGCTGCTTTGAAGTATCCTAGATCAAATGCTCTCCAAAATTAAATAACATCATCCTTCCTTCTTTCTCTATCCCAGGGCTTAACCTAGGGCCTGGTGCATAGTAAGAACTCATACAGTAAATGTTTATTAGGTCCTGATATGGTGTTCAGCTATGTTACGGTATGGGAATAAAAAAATACAAATTCGAGACTATGGGCTCAATGTAAAAAAATGCATGTAAATGTATAATTATAGCATACAGTGATAAACTCTATAGTATGGGAAAAAAGAGACAAGATGTGAATATTGAGGGAGAGTGCTTAATTTTGCCTCAGGGTCTTAAGAAGACCAAGGTTTTTAGAGATGTCACTTTATCTGTGTCATGAATGGTAACTAGAAATGGGACTGGTTTGGAGAGGAGGAGAATATACTACATAGAACATTTCCTGATGAGTTTATCCTTTTAGAAAACATCCATTCAGTGTCTGTCCAGTTCCATGAATAATCCTGGATTTTGCAAGAATCTTTTTCCTCTAAGAGCTTGCAGTCTCATCATAAGACATGAGCACATGAAAAATTGTGTTCAGCTGCTGGTACTGATCATCTGACCTTGGCTTAAAAACACATGGGCTTATTGTGCTGTCATGAAAAGTGCAGTCTAAAAATTGGTACTTTCTGCTGACATGGGTCCAGGAGCTCAAGTTACTCAGGACTTACTCACGTGGAATTCTCTTTGCCTTTCACTCATGGTCCCAAGAAGGATGCTGCAACTCCAGTCATCATCGATGCATCCTTGATGTGGAGAAAGTGGAAAGAAGAGGTGTACATATCAGTGGTGCTTGTCTGCTCATGGTGCATGTCTGCCATTGAAGTCCTATCTAAAAGCACTTTCCTAATTCCTGTACAACCAGTGATATATTGTTAGCATTTTACTCGCTAACCCCACGTAACAGTTCATTCTGTTTTTAAGCTGGGCGTTATTTCTGCCAACTGTATTTGGATTCTGTGATGCATGAGGATTTCTGAGACTCTACATTGTGTAGGCATACAGCAATTTCTGACATGGGGTCAAACTCGAGCATTTTATGGTGTTTGAGGAAGCAGGACATGCCTCTGGCTTCTCGAAAGCCCTGGAAATGTATTTGCCTCTAATAAAAGTTCTCATTCAGGTCCTCTAGAGTTTATTTCTTCCTGATTCTCAGTTTTTGTTTTGATCACTGAGAAAAGACAATACATACCTTCAACATCTATTGGACAGAAAGGCTAGCATTGCATACTCTCCATTGTAGAGAATGTGCTGCATAACTTCAACATCTGTTGAACAGAAAAGCTAGTGTGACATATTCTTCATTGTGGAGATACTGTGTGGCACAAATATTTGAGTGTGCATGCTAGAAAACAGCTCAGAAGAAAGATGGGCAGAAGGCTGAAGCCAGGAAGGGAAAGGACTATGTCCATGCCTATTAGCCTTTGTCTTGTTTTAAGCTCTTCTGACCATCTCCCTATCCGACCTTTTCATATATTCTGAAGGAACAGAACAAAACTGATATTGTGTGTTTTGGTAGTTCTCTACCACCTATACTTTTTCTGTGTTTGTCAATTTCAACTTAATTTCTGGGAATAACCTTCTGTTCTTAAAGAGATTCAAGTAAACACAGCTCATAAATTCGTAAGTTCTCTATGCCTGTAATCAGCTCTCTCTTCTCACCTCCACTGAATGTTTCTTTCCCTCTGCCCTCTCTCCCTTCCTCCCTAGTCCCACTTTACCATCCCCTCTCTTCCACCACCCTCTAACTCCTTCTCAGTCTCTCCACCCGTCTCACAAACACACTTACAGTTGCAACATCTCACCAGGACAAGGTACACATACACTTAACCATCCAAGGGCTCACCACCAGTCCCAGACCATTAAGTGAGAAAACTGTCAGGATTCAGCTGCCACTGTGTGAAAGCTGGACACGAAACCTGTCTCACTTACTTTTGGATTGGGTTAGAGTCAGCTGTGGGATACTGTGCTGATTAAATTTTTTAGGATTTAGGTTATTTTGATATAACCATCTTATCCTTTGTCTTGGGCTCCTAGGGCACTGCGTGGAGTAGGGGCCTACTTGCCTTTGGGGTCTTGTCTAATGTGATTGCTCAAAAGATAAGAGCTTTATAGGGGAACACCAAAGCTTTTAAATTAGTCTTTCCAAACTCCTATATCATGTTTCATTAAATAAATAGGGCATAATGCAAACATTATGCCATGCTTGTAATACAGTATCTTTTAACATTTTTTTTAAACAAGGCTTCCATATACCCATGTGATTGGAGGGCACGACATTTCTTCTTAGCTGTTGTATGTTTCATTTATTGTAAACTTGTTCACTTTCTTTATATTCTTTTCTTTGTTGGCCTTGTATACCATTTAGTTTTCTCTTTTAAAAAAATGATTTATAGGTAGCCTTCAGAAATTTGGCAGGGAAAATATGAGTACAACATCTCACAAACACCTGCAGATTCCTGGCTTGAATTTGTGTCCAGCAGCTAAAAATATGCTTGTCATTAACTGTGATTTAGGAACTATCAGTGTCTAATCAATTCAGTCACTAACATTCAGTGGAAGATGTCATCCAAAGCAAAGAGCTCCGCAGTGATTAAGACCTCATTGTTTAAGAGGTGCTTTTTTCACCAGGGTAGTGGGAACATCCTGTAAACAGTGACAAAGTGTTGGCATATTCTAAAAAAATTCAGCAACCAGTACAATTAAGCCTTTCAACAGAGAAAAATAATTTTTGAGTTACTGGCATATTTATACATATTTACAGTTTTTTCTTTGCAAGCTTTCTTTAGATTTGCTCAAGGAAAGGACATTATCTAATACAATATGGAAGGAACTGCTGTACTCTTTTGTTAGAACCAACCATTATAATCATATATGAGTTTATTAAAAGAAAATTAGCTGTCCAGTCTAAACTTTCCAACGCTGTCTTCGTGTGGGATGTACACGTAATTCCACCAAGAGTCGCTACTCCACTAAGAATACTGGGCTCATGGACCCAAATATTACTCATGTATCATGCATGTTCCCCAGGGAGGGGCGGCCACAATCGTGGATTCTCAACCAGCTTTTTTTCTCAGGGACACTATGCCCACAGTCACATTAGGACACACATATTCTCTCTTCAGAGCTTGCACAAATATGGAAAATTCCACCTGGAATCCTAAGGTGAGCCAGGCCATTTATATCACTAGTGAGGCTTTTTGTTCTTACAGGTTGTCTTAGTACATTTGTGTTGCTGTAACAAAACGCGACACGCCGGGTATTTTGTAAAGAACAGAATCGTTTTGGTTCTCAGTTCTAGAGGCTGAGAAGCCCCAAATTAAGTCACTGGTATCAGTCAAGGGCTTTCTTGCTGTATCATCACATGGCAGAAGGGCAAAGAGGGGTAGCCCACTCCGAGAGCCTTCTTTATAAGGGCATTAATTTATTCATGCGTGCAGCATCATGATGACCTAAAACTTCCCAGGAGCTCCCAGCTCCTCTTTAGGTGGGCATTCATTCATTCACAGGTGTACAGTTCTATGACCTAAACACTTCCCAGGAGCCCCCAGCTCCCAGCACTGCTTCACTGGGGATTTCATTGCCAAGTCATGAATTCTGGGGGTCAGGGGACACATTCAAACTGTAGCATCATTTAGAAGAATTTCTAAACTGACACTGTATTCTTCACTTCCCTGCGCCCCCCGTTAATAGACTTGGTTCTGCAATGCTGAACTACTTATGATCAGACCAAATCTCCCAGTTTCATTTTGCCACAACAGCAGCAGGAGAAGAGCACTGGGATTCTCAAGCCTAGGGCCATGTGCCACACTGTGTTGAGCAAAAAAAAAAAAAAAAAAAGTTAACACCATTCTCTCAATACCCAGCTTCAAGCTAAGATAGATAGATCTGCTCTGCAGATCCCCCGAGAGTTACAGCACACATCAGTGGAGGAACCTCTACATTGTTCTGCATTAAAAAAAATGTCTAACCCTGTTCACATCAAGCATTGTCCATGTGGGTTTGAGTACAGAATCCTTTTTCACTAACACTATCATTTTACATTACAGAGGTTGTGTTCTGAGGAATATGCCACATGAAACATCTATTGACCAAATGCCGCTTTATTCCTTTCTCTTAGAAACAAGTGGCTTTGCTAGGTCATCTTGATCCTACCTTCTATAACTTTAGAAGTAAAAAAAAGATAAAAAAAGAAATATTTCCCCTTTTCTTTATATTGTATCAAAAACACCTTCTGACTTCCTGGTGACACTATCAAGCTTCGGTAACTCTACCACCATTCTCTTAATACAGGCCGGGCGCGGTGGCTCACGCCTGTAATCCCAGCACTGTGGGAGGCCAAGGCGGGTGCATCACGAGGTCAAAAGATCGAGACCATCCAGGTCAACATGGTGAAACCCCGTCTCCACTAAAGATACAAAAAACTAGCTGGGCATGGTGGCACGTGCCTGTAATCCCAGCTACTCAGGAGGCTGAGGCAGGAGAATTGCCTGAACCCAGGAGGTGGAGGTTGTGGTGAGCCAAGATCGCGCCATTGCACTCCAGCCTGGGTAACAAGAGCGAAACTCTGTCCCAAAAAAAAAAAAAAAAAGATTATCTTCTCCCACCAAAGTTTTGTATAACTAGGGAAAGACTGAGATGTCTCTTGCAGTAATAATGAGTGCTAAGAGCAAGGAAGTATTTATCATATACCAGGCACTGTTGTAAGTTCATTAAATACACGTTCTTGTGTATGTGCATGTTCTGAATTATTAAAAGTAGCATTATGCTATTGCACATCTACATGCATGGAATAGGCATTCTCAATATGGTCTAAGTGGAATTTTTTCTCAGCAGAAAACTGTTGAGTGCCTTCTGAGTGTTTGGGACACATAAGTCACCAAAGTGGGCAAAGATCTTTCAGTTAAGAAGAGGAAACCCAACCGTAAACAATGTATTTAATGAGTATAATGTGTTAGCAGTTGATCGATATCACCCAAAAAGATCAGGATAAAGGTGTTGGTCATGTCTGGGGCAGGACAGAGGGCTGATGGGTGGTGGTCCTTCATAGTATAAAATGGAGTGGTCAGGATAGGTCTTCTGGAGAAAGTCATATCTGAACACAAATTTCAAGGAGGTAAAGGAGTTAGCCAAAGAGAAATAGAATGTGTCTATGGGAAAACCTGAAATCCTCCTGTTTGAAGAAGTTGACATATTAATTAGAAGCTCAAAAGTATTCATAAGTAAGGATTGACCTTTTCACTTTTAGTTAGGATAGTATGTTGAAATGGATGGCTCTCTTCTTCTGTAAGCACCACGATAGGTTCACCAGTGAGCTAGCACTCACTAAGAGATGAGGTGATAAAAGCATGTTCAGCTGGGAGAAACTTTTATGCATTGATTGGTGTATAAATTAAGATGATTTGTAAAAATAATTTTGGAATATAAATTAAGACTGGAGTGTTCTTGGATTATCTGCTCTTGGAAATGCCATGTATCCACTGTTGGAAATGGCATGTCATAGCATGAAATTTCCAGGGCTTCAAGTTTCAAAACAATTTTTTAACTACAAAATAAGCCTGTTTGTTGCCACAAAAAAACCTGAAAATATATGCAAAAATAACAATTTTCAGAAGAAAGTTAACAATGTCCATCTATTCAAATTATCATAAATAACTTGTCTAAGTCAAAAATCTATACGTAATTACCGAGAACCAGTTTAAAGGTTGGCTGAAGGAATATCCAAAGGAAGACAAAATATTTCTTTATGAATATTTGGTTAATATAGCTACATCACATAATATGTGGATAAAAATTTCTCCCTCAAGAAAAAAGTGTACATTGTATTTACATAAAGATGTGATAGAATTTGTTAATATTGTCACAAAGGGAAATCATGGACTTGTTGGCTTCAACAGCACTTTTTTCAGTTTCTATGTGAAACTTGAAACTAAATCAGGCTTCCAAATCAGCGGTGGAGGATCCATTTTCAAAAGGTCGTTATTGTATGTGTTCCAACATAAAAATGTAGAAGATCATACATTACAAATTTAATTTCATATGTTGCATGGTGATAACGTACTTGAAGTCTGCCTCTGCTTTACTACTTATAATTATGTGATACAGGGCCATTTAACAAGAATGTTATTATGGGGAACTTTTTTATTGTACTTTAGGTTCTGCGGTGCATGTGCAGATCATGCAGGATTGTTGCATAGGTACATACATGGCAATGTCGTTTTCTGCCTCCATCCCCGTCACCTACATCTGGCATTTGTCCCCATGTTATCCCTCCCCAACCTCCCCACCTCCCTGCTGTCCCTCCCTTGGCTCCCCCCAACAGACCCCAGTGTATGATGCTCCCCTCCCTGTGTCCCTGTGTCATTGTTCAACACCCACCTATGAGTGAGAACTTGCATTGTTCGATTTTCTGTTCTCGTGTCAATTTGCTGAGAATGATAGCTTCTAGATTCATCCTTGTCCATACAAAGGACATGAACTCATCATTTTTTATGGCTGCATAGTATTCCATGGTGTATATGTGCCATATTTTCCTTGTCCAGTCCATCGTCAATGGGCATTATTTGGGTTGGTTCTAGGTCTTTTGCTATTGTAAACAGTGCTGCAGTGAACATTCGTGTGCATGTGTCTTTATAGTAGAAGGATTTATAGTCCTTTGGGTATATACCAAGTAATGGGATTGCTGGGTCAAATGGAATTTCTATTTCTAGGTCCTTGAGGAATCGCCACAGTGTCTTCCTCAATGGTTAAACTAGTTTACACACCCACCAATGGTGGAAAAGTGTTCCTATTTCTCCACATCCTCACCAGCATCTGTTGTCTCCAGATTTTTTAATGATCACCATTCTAACTGGTGAGAGATAGTATCTCATTGTGGTTTTGATTTGCATCTCTCTAATGACCAGTGATGATGAGCATTTTTTCACATTAGTTGGCCTCATTGATATCTTCTTTTGAAAAGTGTCTGTTCATATGCTTTTCCTACTTTTGGATGGGTTTGTTTGTGTTTTTTCTTGTAAATCTGTTTTAGTTCTTCATAGATTCTGGATATTAGTCCTTTGTCAGATGAGTAGATTGCAAGTTTTTTGCCCATTCTTTTAGTTTCTGGTTCACTCTAATGATTGTTTCTTTGACTGTACAGAAGCTCTGGACTTTAATTAGGCCCCATTTGTCCATTTTGGCTTTTGTTGCCAATGCTTTTAGTGTTTTAGTCATGAAGTCGTTGCCTATGCCTACATCCTGGATGGTTTTCTTCTAGGGTTTTTATGGTGTTAGGTCATATGTTTAAGTCTTTAATCCATCTAGAGTTAATTTTAGTGTAAGGTGTCAGGAAGGGGTCCAGTTTCTGCTTTCTGCACATGGCTAGCCAGTTTTTCCAACACCATTTATTAAACAGGGAATCCTTTCCCCATTTGCTTTTGTCAGGTTTGTCAAAGATCAGATGGTTATAGCTGTGTGGTATTGCCTCCAAGGACTCTGTTCTATTGCATTGGTCTATATCTCTGTTTTGGTACCAATACCATGCTGTTTTGATTACTGCAGTCTTGTAGTATAGTTTGAAATCAGGTAGCGTGATGCCTCTGGCTTTCTTTTTCCTTAGGATTGTCTTGGCTATGCAGGCTCTCTTTTGAATCCATATGAAGTTTAAGGTGGTTTTTCCAGTTCCGTGAAGAAGGATGTTGGTAGCTTGATGGGGATAGCATGGAATATATAAATTCCTTTGGGCAGTATGGCCATTTTCACAATATTGATTCTTCCTAACCATGAGCATGGAATGTTTCCCCATCTGTTGGCGTCCTCTCTTATTTCATTTAGCAGTGGTGTGTAGTTCTCCTCGAAGAGGTCCTTTACATCCTTTTTTAGTTGTATTCCTAGGTATTTTATTCTCTTTGTAGCAATTGTGAATGGCAGTTCGTTCTTGATTTGGCTCTTTTTAAGTCTGTTATTGGTGTATAGGAATTTTTTTGATTTCTGCGCATTGATTTTATATCCTGAGACTTAGCTGAAGTTGCTTATCAGTTTCAGAAGAATTTGGGCTGAGACGATAGGGTCTTCTAAATATACAGTCATGTCATCTGCAAAGTCTTTGATTCATTGGTTGCTAATAAGAATTTCCACACCAAAAGTAAACATTATCATGCATAAATATTGAGGTAAAAAGCGTTTTCATAAGGACAACTGCAAGCTGAAGATGCGACCAATTCTACAACCGACTCTACCCTGCTTGTAAGAGGCGGACATAGCTGAGAGCACTCTATGTGGTAGATGTGGTAGAGAGAACAATGGACCATGAATTGGTTATCTGCATGTTTGGTCATTGTCATCAATAGTGACTTGAGTGTCCCTTTCTCATGATTACAGGAGTTCTAGAGAAATGTTATGCAAACTGTTATAGGACATAAAAGGATATGGAAGAGGAAGCAATATTGATGACTATATGATTTATTTTCCTTTTTTGGGGTGTTTTCTTCACTAGACTCTACAACCCATAGTATAGCCCTTGTGTGTCTTCTTCATATTTTAAGGTTTTGAATCATATTTAGTGCATAATTGGCACTCAGTGTTTCTTAAATAACACATTACTTTTCTACTTCATCTAAAGCATTTCTATGCTTTTCAATAACATTTACATTCTCTCTTATAAAGGTTCTTTGAAGAAATATTTATGTAACAAAAAGTGTTTAAGAAGTCACTTTGTATTTTACAGCAGTGTCCAGCTCTAAATTCTATGATTATTTATTCACAACTGAAATGTCCCATCCTACATTTTCCTTACATGTCAGTTTTCTTAATCTCCTGGATTCTATTTTTTTATTTAAATAAATAAAAACATTTATATCAATGAAAAAATCAAGGAATAATACAATTTTTACTTAATAATGTCTTATTTCTTCACATTTGCCTTATTGTGAGAAAATACCCCCTTCTGATTTCTTGGTTTTTTAAAATAAATATTAATAAATCCATTAATATTTTTATGATAAAATTCCTATAAATTTGCTTTAATGCATGAGTTATTTTTCCCCCTCTTAAAAAATGGGTTGAGTTGTTTTTTGTTGCTCTTGTTTCCC
The DNA here is from genome assembly GCA_028533165.1 of Leontopithecus rosalia. Taxonomy (NCBI): domain Eukaryota; kingdom Metazoa; phylum Chordata; class Mammalia; order Primates; family Cebidae; genus Leontopithecus; species Leontopithecus rosalia. The sequence goes on along the minus strand of CM052661.1, from coordinate 3,414,875 downwards.
TCAGTGTTTGCAGGGGTGTGTTCCTGCTGCACAAACCTAGACCCATCATATCAAATTGTACAGGACAGTTGCAAATAATCATTTTAAAGAAAACCCTCACAGAACGTTTTAAGTAAAAATTGTAATTTTCAAAATGGTTGTACCATTTCCTTTAAAAACTCTTATCTCTGTAAGAAGAGCAGTTCTAAAACTGAGGCACCACACAGAAGAAAAGGGAGTGCCCTTGGTCCACAGCATATTAAGAACTTCACAACAGCAGCTGCAGAATATTTTGTCAGGAACTGCTCTTCTAAAGACTGACCATGTCCTTTGCAGGAACATGGATGGAGCTGGAGGCCATGATCCTAACACAGGAATAGACAACCAAATACTTCATGTCCTCATTTATAAATGGGATCTAGATGATGAGAACACATGGACACATAGAGAGGAATGACACACACTGGGGCCTTTTCGAGGATGGAAGCTAATAAGAGAGAGGATCAGGAGAAATAACTCTAATAGGCACTAAGCTTGATACGTGCGTGATGAAATAATCTGTACAACACACTCCCATGACATGTTTACCTATGTAACAAACCTGCACTTTACCACCAAACTTAAAAGTTCAAAAACAAAACAAAACATAACTGACCTAGTTATATGTTCATGAGACCATCCCTGTCCATGGCCCTGATAGATTGTATTGTTTAGAAGGAAAATTTATTTCAGTGAGTTGGGAAAACTCCTTACCTAAAGTACCATATATGAAAAATATACCCTGTGAGATGTTCTATATTCAAAGATTACATGATTATGTAATTATGTGATTGTGTCAAGTTTTTGTTTATTTTGTTAAGAAAATATGCAAACAGAATTTGTTGATAGGGCCTGACTTACTCACCAAGAAGAGTATGTCTTAGCAGAGCACTTGAAGAAACTACCTCGCATAGGATAATTTGAATTGTCATTCATAGGGGTAGAATGGGTATCCAAATTCAGGAATTGTTTGGTGTGATTACAACAGGTGGTGACCAGAGGAACATGTTGGCCAGCTGATCATTTGTGAACTCATCTTCTGTCTATACACCCCACATTTAGCACCACAGGATGGAGAGACTATGGACTGGGTATCATCCAATCTTAGGCTCTTTATGAAGAGTGTTTGTTTGCTAACTTGGGTGTCTGGTAACTGTAGTGAGTACCACCTAACCTGCCTTCTCATTCCTTTCCACTGTCAGAGTGAGGCTCAAGCTGTCAGAAAAGGCAGGCCAGGCACTTGCAATCTCTCCCCTCAACCCCAATCCTCTGCAGGCTCACGTGCCCACACACATACTTCTATAAAGTGTTTGTTAACATATGTGGAGGTATCTAATTAATTTAATAATTCAGTTGCTTGATTTCAAAAATTTAGAGTTAAGCAAACCACTGTTAAGTAACTTGTTTGAAAGCACTAACAAGATGTGGAGTCAGAGTCCAGACCAGGCACTTCAATGTGGATATTCTATGCGGAGTGAGTACTGGAAATCTGGAGTGATGTTACTCATTCCAGACAGGTTGGCAAAGTCGCTATAATATACATTTTCTAATAAATGGTGATTTTATAGTTCAATTGAGTACGTGATTCTTCTTGATGTTTATTGATTTGCTTCTCCTCCAGATTTTTGGTTATTTTAAAGTTTGTCTGTTTTCAAGCAATGATGATGAGGAGTGATTGTAGTGAGTACGCTTAACCTTCCTCCTTACCCTTTTCATTGTCACTAGGGGATCTTCTTACAATGATCGCAGAAGGAGGTGTAAATATATACAGAAGTGTGTGTGTGTGTGTGTATATATATATGTGTGTGTGTGTGTGTATATAAATATGTATACATAAGGAACTATAGCAATGTGTGTATATATGTGTGTGTGTATCCCTATATATATATATATACACACACACATATATACACACATAAATATGTGTATATATATACACACATGTATATATATGTGTGTGTGTATCCCTATATATGTGTGTATATATGTATGTATGTGTATTTATGTGTGTGTATATATGTGTGTGTGTATATATATATATGTGTGTGTGTATATATAAATATGTATACATAAGGAACTATAGCAATGTGTGTATATATGTTTGTGTGTATCCCTATATATATATATATACACACACACATATATACACACATAAATATGTGTATATATATACACACATGTATATATATGTGTGTGTGTGTATCCCTATATATATGTGTATATATATATGTGTATGTGTATTTACGTGTGTGTATATATATGTGTGTGTGTGTGTGTATATATATATATATGTGTGTGTGTGTGTATATAAATATGTATACATAAGGAACTATAGCAATGTGTGTATATGTGTGTGTATCCCTATATATGTGTGTATATATATATATGTGTGTGTATATATATGTGTGTGTGTGTGTATATATATATATGTGTGTGTGTGTATATATAAATATGTATACATAAGGAACTATAGCAATGTGTGTATATATGTGTGTGTGTATCCCTATATATATATACACACATACACACATAAATATGTGTATATATATACACACATGTATATATATGTGTGTGTGTGTATCCCTATATATATGTGTATATATATATATGTGTATGTGTATTTATGTGTGTGTATATATATGTGTGTGTGTGTATATGTATATAGGGATACACACAGACACACACACACACATATATATATATATATATATATGGATACATATATAATATCCCTTCTCTTTCTCTTCAGCAAAATTCTTCACTTAAAAAAATGTGCCATTGAGGCAACTGAGTTTTCTAGAGATAGAGAAATGGTGTGTGCAAATAAAGAACACAGTTTGTATCTGTCATTTAATAACTTGGATCAGTTTTTAAGAAACGTGATTTTCAGTGCACTATTTTTCTGAGAGAGAAATCTGCAATAGTTGATGTTTATGTGGTATTTTTTCATTAAGCCTGAAAAGAAAAATAAAAACCTTTATTTGACTTGGTAATACTCTTCAAACTATCTTTTGGTTGTGCAAACTCATACATTTATAACGTAGGCTTTCAAAAAATTATTTGACAAAAATGTAGAGGCCTGCTTTTCTGCTAGTTTTTTGAAGATGTATTAACATAAAAACATCCCTTTGTAGGTCCTTCTACCTATTAAAATCTCAGTTCTTGGGGCTCCAGGCACATTTTGAGGCATAAAGACAAGACTGGATAGTCTTTTTCCCAAGACAGCAGGGCAGCCTCCCCTCCGTGCCCTTGTTCTCTGTGGAACGTGTCAAGTTTTACTCTTAGTGTTGCGGTTGCTTGGTCTGTCTCGCCTAAGCCTCAACGGCTCTACCAGCAATGTGCAGAGCTGCCTGTAGACAAACCCACTTGTTCTACGTGAAGCTCATCCACACAGCACCCTGTCATCATCTTCAGATGCGCAGAGCTGTCCACAGTGGGACACCCTGCACTTTAACATAAAAACGAATAGCCTGCAACTTGGTTAAAATGCAGCTTCCCACTCCATGTTAGGGGCTGACATTCTGCCACTCTAATGCGTTCCCACCTGCTGCTGCTGATTCTAGTTAGAGGAATTCACTTAGGGAAGCAAAGGCTCTGCTAATGCAATGTGTCTGTGGGAGAAAACGGGAACCTCAAGTCACGGCAGTAACACAGTCCCTGCTCTGTTTTCTTATCCATCTTGGGTTCACTGCAAAGAGGAGCTTGTCACGATTTGCTTTTGCTGCTTTCCTCACTGAATACTGAGTGGAGTGATGACATGGCAAGACGGGTGTTCTTGCTTTTGGACTCAGATTACGGATAAGATGGGAATTTAATCAGAAGTTAAGTTACAATATCACGCATGTGTTTTAAGGAACTATAGTAATTTTCTGTGTTTTCTGTGGTTAAGGACACAGTCGTGGAGATATTTCTCCATATGTCATTTATTTACTCATTTACTTGTTTAGGTGTACTTTTGCCTTTATTTTCTCTGGTTGCAAACAGAAGCCTGCTGTTTAACATTGGAAAGTTTCTGTATTGAGTAGGCACACTGATTAGAAGCTGAATCTGGGAAGCGTCTTAGGTATAGGGGAACAGGGAGCAAAGTGGGCAGTAGAAGATGAACAATTCTCTCCAAGTCACACTGTTTTGGGGGCTCATCTGGGCATTGCATAGGTTTATAAAGCAGTGGTTTTCAAATTGTTGTACAGCAATTTCAGGTTTAGCCAAGAGCCCCTTCCCATGAAACTCAGACCTAGCTCATGAGACCAGGTAAGAAAATACCCAAGTCGGTGATCTCCACTTTCCTGAATCTCCTATTAGCCTATCGCTTTGCCATGCCTCCCTCAGCCCACAGCAGAGGCCTCCACGCAAACGTGCTTCCTGCCACCCTTTTTCCAACTGCTCCTTTGTCTGAGTTCCCACAGTGAACATGTTCTGGATTCTAAGACATCTTTACAAGAAAGAAAAAACTACCTTTGATCCGTGTACTCAGATAAAACCTCTGCCATTCTGGTCTCTTGTCTGCTTTGCATTTTAACAAGTTATAGCCTTTACTATATATAGAATTTTAATTTTTGACTTTTCATGTCATATTATATGTTGATCAATTTTTCTGAGTCACAAAACCCTTTTAAAATATCAGTTTTAGTGACTTTAATATTTCATCCTAGTGCTTTACTCTAATTCACCTAATGACATCACTAATAGTCACATGTAGTTGGTGACTGAAGGTTTCCTCTGACCTTATACTTAAATTACCTTCTGTCAGTCCAGGGATGTTCAGATTGCACTCTGCAGAAGAGCCCCTCAACTGGGCAGAGTGGGCACTGGGTGGAGGTCTGTGCATCTGGAAGGTGAAAATGTATTTCCAATCACACAAAGATGCCTTTTGAACTAGCAGCAGTCTGATTTACTGGAATATGTCTTCACTAACATTTCTGTCTTTTCTTAAGACAATTTATGAGAAAGAAGGGGAAAGGTGAGTTAAGAACATTTTTAAAGTATATAATAAATATGAAAAATATTGAGTCATTGGAAAAAAAATTACTCTCCAGAAATCTCTACTAATTTATGCTCACAACTCAAGTCCTATTATAGCTTGAAGTATTATGACAGATTTTATCCTTTTCTCATTTGCCGGGTGTGGGGAAGTGTTTTTTTCTTTCATTTACAGCTCTTTGATTACTAGGAAGGTTGCAGATTTTCATGTTTACTAATCATTTGTAATTACACTGCTATGAGTTTTCCAATCCGCCCTTCACTGTAAAGCATTCACATATGATGATGGTTATGAAGACTGGAAATTTTCTTATCTAATTTTCCCAAAAAATCACAATTCTTCTATTTGAAGTTTTTAATGCTAAGAAAGACCTGTATAACTTTTAGAGCATTCTGAGCATCCACAGTTGTGCAAAACTTCTGCCTGGTGTATGGTGATACAGGTAAATTTACCCTTTTTCATTTCACAACGACAGAAGCCGCTAAAAGGAGGTGGGGGCAAATGAATTGGTCTTATTTACTTTAAAGCACTGTTAACATTTGAATCCCTTTGACAACATATATTGTATGTAATCAATTGATAGCACAGTATAAATAGCTTGCTGATAATGTCTCTGTGTCTCGCATTCTGTCTCCATCTTTCTCTCTTTGTTTTGCACTTAAAAATCACCTTCAATTCCATTTTTTATCTGGATGGAAAAAACACCATCATTTTTAATGATTTTGATCATTGAATTATTTCTCCTCTACATAGAAACCCTCTAGTGTTCCAGGTATTGATTTAGGGTCAGTGATGTGCCATCTGTTGTGCTAAGCATGGGCATACAGCAGTGCCCTAGAGACCCTGCCCTCCTGGGGCACAGATGTTCAATGACACATCCTGACTGCATGAAGGGACCCCTGTAGATGGAGATGCACGGACTGAGATAATAAAGTGCTGTCAGGAAGTGTAATGGGCTACTAAGCAACTCAGAGAAGTGGGGAGAGTTTCCCTCAGGACCTGCTACGTGAAGGTGAGAACGGAAGGAAAATATGTAAGGCGTGAGAGAAGTTCCGGGGTGACCGCAGGTGGAGGGAATGAGCTGTGGTGAGATTATTCAGGGCCCTGTGGTCTGTATGAAGGGCCTCAGATTCTATTCTAGCATTTTAAAAAGTCATGGATTGTGTTTGACTAGGGAATTTGCTGTCAGGATTTTGTTTAAGAAGACAGACTGTGGTACCAACAATGTGGCCAGCATTCACTGAAACACAAATTTTGAGGATTTCTGTGTAGAAGAGAAATAATTCAATGATCAAATTCGTAGGCTTAGCTTGATTAAAAGACTAAAAGAGAACACTAGTCAATCAGATGGGTCTTCACTGAGATGTTGGCTGGAAAGAATTGAACAGACTTAAGGGGTTTTTAGAAGGTATGATTGTTAGAACTTGGTGATAGAAAAATAAGTATAAACTGTTTTCTTTACAGCACCATGCACTTCATTGAATACATCACTCTGTATTTTAAAAATGCCACTCCATGCTACCCCCTCACATGCACACCAAATAAAAAAATATATATTTTATTTTATTTATTTATTTTTTTTTGAGGCAGAGTTTCACTCTCGTTACACAGGCCAGAGTGCAATGGCACAATCTTGGCTCACCGCAACCTCCGCCTCCTGGGTTCAGGGAATTCTCCTGCCTCAGCCTCCCGAATAGCTGGGATTACAGGCACATGCCACCATGCCCAGCTAATTTTTTGTATTTTTAGTAGAGACGGGGTTTCACCATGTTGACCAGGATGGTCTCGATCTCACGATGGACCTCGTGATCCACCCGCCTCGGCCTCCCAAAGTTCTGGGATTACAGGCGTGAGCCACTGCGCCTGGCAAGCAAGAATAGTTTTTGGCTTTCACATCTATTTTAAGAAAAAAATACAAAGGGCGCAGAGAAGAGGAAAAGTAACATGAGCATCAACTGCATTTTTTAAATTGTGACACTTTCTCATTAGGAGATGGAAGCCAGGAATGTATATGAGGAATACTTTTTGAGAGGCACTGGGGACACTGGGAATGAGATGTCACAGCCATCCTCAGTGTGAAGGCAGTTCCTTTTGAGCTAAAAGATGAAATACAAAGGCAGGAGGCAGAGACTTCTAAGAACATACTACACAATCGAGTTAGCTTCCAGAGTCTTGCTGCAGGCTTTGTGTCATTTGTCTTATTTTAGATTGTTATCTGAGATGTGGAAGTAAGTTCATAAGTGAATCTTGAAGTCCACAGGGATCAGAGAAGGCCAAGGCGCTCATCTTTGATGCCTGCTGAATGGCAAGTAGCCAGAATGCATGTGTCTCCTTTTCAGCAAAGATGCAGCAACCCCAGAAGTTTAACTTGTCCAAGATGGGAAGGGTCAAAGCAATCGGAGGTTTCCCAGTGAAAAAGCTGCAGCCACTCATGAAACAGGTTAGCACAAGCTACGATCTCCATCAAGGTTTCAAAATCAACGGGATGGGAACCTCAGTGGCCTTGTGTATTTATAAATCTGGATTTAAATAATACTTCTTTTAACTTTAGAAAGAAAAATAACAATCAACATTTGTGTTACTCTTTAAATAATTTGCTTTATTTAAGCCTTAAGTGAATAATAAAAATGTGTGATTTTCTTGTCAAGAGTTATCTGGGACTTCTTTAAAACAAATAGAACACACTATTTATTTTTAAGAAATCACTGGCAAAAGAGGTTTGGGTTTAAAGTGCATTATTTTTTGTTATGAATTACTAATTCAACCCTACTTTACTTATGCTAACTGTTCATGCTGCAAAGAGTAAGTATACTTTGTTTTTCATTATGTCACAAAATAGTGTAGACACATTCAGGCAGCAGCATCTTAAATACCATCACCTTTTCTGTGAGTGGGGAAGTAACATGAAAGATAGACCATTGTCAGCATTAAGGAGCCACCACCCTCTCTTCCATGATAAAGCAACCAGTTATCCCAAAACAACATAATGAAATGTTCTGTCACCCAGAGCATGACTGTAGGAGTTTGGGTTCTCTAGGTGGAAATGCTTTCTGAGGCATGCTGGTAAAGAGGGGACTTACTGGAGGGGTATGGGGTTGCGTGTAACATGCTGGAACAGCTTAGGGGCCAAGAAAACTAGCGCTGAGGACCAGGCTAGGGTGGGGCAGCTGAGCTGAGGGTGCTACATCTCTCCTTGCACTGATGGCTCCAGGCCCTAGCCTCCAGGAGGAAGAGGAATTGAGACAAATTGGAGTCACATCCCAACCATAACCAGATGAGAACACTGATGGCTCCAGGACCCAGTTTTGAGGAGGAAGAGGAGGAAGTGGAATCCAAGGCAGATCCCAACCATGACCAGATGGGAACACTGATGGCTCCAGGATCCGGCCTCCAGGAGCAAGAGGAGTTCAGAGGAATCCAAGGCAGATCTCAACCATGACCAGATGGGAACACTGATGGCTCCAGGAGCAAGATGAGTTCAGAGGAATCCGAGGCAGATCCCAACCATGACCAGATGGGAACACTGATGGCTACAGGATCCAGTCTTGAGGAACAAGAGGAGTTCAGAGGAATCCGAGGCAGATCCCAACCATGACCAGATGGGAACACTGATGGCTCCAGGAGCAAGAGGAGTTCAGAGGAATCTGAGGCAGATCCCAACCATGACCAGATGGGAAAACAGCTTAATTGGCAGCTGCACCAAGGCCGAAGGGCAGAGAAATCTTCTCCTACTATATCATTAGTGCTGCCTACAAAAAAGAATTAACTGATGCAACAGAGTACCTCCAACCCAGCATCCACCAAAATGGAGTTCTGAGTTTAGCAGGAGGTAAAACCTGAGACTCAACTATATCTCTAATGTAAGAAGGTCCTTCATTCAAGTCTGGTGGAGAATGTGATGATTTTAATTGGGGAATAATTTAACCCACATAACCTCCCTTAAAAAATTCTATATGACATAAGTGTAGGCATTTTAACTAATGGAAGTTATTTTTATTTAGGGATGTGTGATATTTTGGCAAAAACAGGTTGTAGAACCTAATCCTGTAGCTATAGTGATGGAGGGAAGAAAAATGGGACTCTGAACTGTCTACTCTCTACAGGAGAACAGGGTGGCATTTCTCATGTACAACTATTAACAAATTTAACCTAGAAACTAAAAAATGCATTTGCAGAAAAAAATACGATTTGCTGTCAGTTTTTAAAATTTACTTACTAGTATGACTTTGACTGTGGGCCAAAGCATTTACATGAATTATCACCCAAGTCTTCTTTACCCAACTGGGAATTATAATGGGAATGAAAACTTTAATTGGAATCAAGAGAAGGGTACTATTGAGCTGCCCCAAACAGCTAACATGTAGTGAGGGCCAAGATAGTCCGTGAAGCTCATTGACCTTCATGACATGAGAATGACCTCATTGGTTTCATTCTTCCTATTGTGTAAGTGAGAAGCCAGAATTCCTTTAGAGAGTTAAATAATATGGGCACATTGTCTAACTAATCACCATCAGAATCAACCTCATACCTGTCTGACCATGGGACCCCGCCAACAGTTACCTCCTAGTGTGCTTCCCTAATGTAAGGCACCCACCTTTTTCCATGAGGGTCTCGTACTATTGATTTGTCACTCTAGGGCTAACCACGTGTGCTCCTGGTGGAGTTAGCACATGTGCCTTGGGCTACCCCAAGCCTCACTCCAGCTCCAGCTGAGAGCTGGAGGACCACCCTCTCAGCACATGCTGGGGAGTAGGAAGTTGTGGAGGAGGAAGCATGTTCATTCGTGTCTCTAGTTCCTGTTGAAAGAATCACAGGACCTGGTACATGAAAGACCCTCAGCCCATTTTGTAGAGTGTGAGTGTGTTAATAGCAATGTGCTTGGCATCCTAAGATATCCTTTGGGGTTTCAGGACTGCATTTACCAGACATTTTTAGGCCAGGGACAAACATGAATGAAAAATTGTGTCTCAATCTAAAACCTCCACAATCGCTTGAGGCCTCCTAGGGTAGAAAAACTCAGCAATGTGGTGGAAAAGATAAGCACATGGTGTGGTCTGTCCAGCCCCGGAGGCCTGTGCATCCCTCTGTCACCTGAGCCAGCCCAGGAGACAACTCCTGGAGACGCGACTTCTCCCCCAGTGAGAGAACAGCTTTCCATCGTGTTATTTAGGCAGACTTCTATGTGAAGAACATGAGACATTGTCCAGAAAAAAAAATGATACAATGTTAAGCTTCACTTTTTAAAACTTATTTTTGGGCCAGGTACTATGGCTCTTGTCTGTAATCTCAGCACTTTGGGAGGCTGAGGAAGAAGGATCACTTGAACCCAACAGTTTGAAACTAGCCTGGTCAACATGGCAAAACCCCGTCTCTACAAAAAGGAGTATTAGCAGGGCGTGGTGGTGCACATCCCTAGTCTCAGCTACTAGAAGGGCTGAGGCAGGAGGATCCGTTGAACCTGGGAGGTTGAGGATACAGTGAGATGTGATGACAGTACTGCACTTCAGCTCAGTTGACAGAGCGACTCCGTCTCAAAAAAAAAAAAAAAAAAAATATATATATATATATATATATATATAGAGAGAGAGAGAGAGAGAGAGAGAGAGCGTGCAGTATAGCAGCATGCTTACGAGTGAAGACAGGTCAGCCATATGACCTGGTTTAGTTTCTAATCTGCCACTGACTTGCTTGGCCATGGACATACTACTTAATTCCATTATGTTAAGGTTCTCTGTAAGACAGGTACAGTAACCACCCCCTTCTCACGGGATGATTTTGAGGAATAAACAGGCATTTAGTGTAGCCCTTGCTTTGTAGTAAGTGCACGATAGTTCTTGCTATTAATTTTCCAGCATCCTGAAAGGATACAGCTTATTAAGCAGGGCATTTAGGGTGTACACATTTAATATTCATAATAAACCACCTGGTGCATATCAATATCTCATTTTAAATAAAACTGAGTCTCAGAGATAAAGCTTTCCGTCGAAGTATGGTTCATTCATGGGTTAAGGAGTTAACATTTCCTCTCAATTATTTGTTTCTTAGTATATAAATGCCCTCACTCTGAATCTCTTCAGGACAAAAGGGGCTGGATACCTACTTGGGAAATAATGAAACAATCGATTTGCAAAGTTGGTACAAATACAGAAAGGAGAAGGGAGATTGATTATCGGCATTCAGTAAGAATTTCTTCAGGGCTTCCATGCAAAGTAGCTGGTCTTAGTGGAGGATAGTGAAGAATAAAAGATCTGGTCTTAATCATAAGGAGGTTATAATCTCTCCATGGCAACACACACATCCATGAGGCAGTTGGGGCGCGATTTAAGATCTTGTATGTGTGAGAAAATAAGGTCTTCAGTGGAACTGCTTCATGAGGAAATAGAACTTAAACTTGTTTGTGAATACCATTTTAGCTGAGAGGTCTGGAATTTGAATTTATACCATTGCCTGGCATATCACTGATGCTTCTCTTCCATTTTGTTCAGTGACTTATATATTTGGAAAGCAACGTAGACCTGATAATTTGGACTAATATTTAGAAATTGCCCACCTTGTAAAATGTATTGAGATAAGTCATCTTAATCTAGCAGTCACAGTGATTATTGCCATTTTACACATACAGGAACCAAAGCTTAAAGAGTTTAAATAAGCAGTGCAGTTCATTAATTTCACACTGACTTCGGCTGAATTCTTTTAAGAGGTAGTTTTAGATCCTAAGCTTAAATTTGCCAGCACATTTAGTATTGGAAATTTTCTATCGCATGGAGTTTTTATAAATCACATGCAGTCACTTTCACTTTTTGACCAAATTATCTCAGATACCTATGCCAGCCCATGAATGCAGCTAGTTCTGTTTGTCTGTTCAGTGTTGTAATACTACCTGGGGTGTAGGAGAAAAATCCTTGACTAGCTAGAGTGCATATGCTTCGTCTCAGCAGCCCTTTCTCTGAGTAGGGATGAAACCGTGGCTTGTCTGACTCATGCACTAAACGACTATACTCTGTTTTCTGCGTTCTGGTTTCTGCAAGAGTTCTGATCCGTGTGCCAATTACAAATAAAGCCCCTCAGGAAGAACAGTGATGGGATGGATTGTGGATCTGTGAATTCTAGCACACGTGTGTTGTGTGTTGACCACGGCCTTGCAGTTTCTGATGGAAGAGCTTACTGATAACATATGGTGGGCTGGACCTACAGGATACCTGGAAAAAATGAAATTAAAACAAACAAAAAAACAATATCCATTAACCTCTTTGCTCACGGTCATTATCATCAATCAGTTGCTAGGTAGCTTTGCATTTTGGCAACTAGGTTAATTCCACTGTAAACACAAAAAGCTTGTTGGCTGAAGCTGTGGCTGAGTTTGAGTTTCCGGTCTGTCAGGCGGTTCAGCCATTCCTCAGTCAGAATCAAAGGATGGGAGGTTGTGTCCTCTCCTCTGAGTGTTCTCAAGTTGCAAATACAAATATTAAAAAAAAAAAAAGAAAAAGATTAGGGCTATACATGGGGGGCAATTTTTCCTCATTGCATTTGCATGTGAGAACTTGCATATCGCAAGAATCATTACAATAAATAGTAGGAAAGCATGGTCACAGGCTGACCCATTTGAAAAGGGCTGCTGCATTTCGGGTCCCCAGTAGGTTGATCAGGCCAGTGCCATGAGACAATCCTGTGAGAAAAGACTGGATGAACTTCTTTATAAAAGCACAAGAAAATATTCTGACCACTTTTGGTAGATTGATTTATGTACCATTACTGAGAAAGTTTGTTTTCTACAAAACCAGAACCTGCATTCAGTTTCCAAATCACCCTGAGCAGGTACCTGTGGATGTGGTATATAAGACAGGCTTTGGGGCATTAGATGTGCTAGGTACACAGAGTAAAAAAATGACTCATGCCCTTTCAGAAATTAGTATGAATGACTATATAAATTTTAAAATGCTGGGTGCAGTGGCTTACACCTGTAATCCCAGCACTTTGGGAGGCCGAAGCGGGTGGATCAGGAGGTCAGGAGTTCGAGACCGGCCTGGCCAAGATGGTAAAACCCTGCCTCTACTAAAAATACACAAATTAGCTGGGTCGGTGGTGGTTCATGCTTATAATCCCAGCTACTCAGGAGGCTGAGGCAGAAGAATCGCCTGAACCCATGAGGCGGAGGTTGCAGTGAGGTGAGATTGTGCCATGGCTCTCCACCCTGGGCGACAGAGTGAGACCCCATCTCAGAAACAAAACAACAAATAAAATGAAAAAACAAAAATAAATTAAAAATTTTTTTTTCCAGTGGATTTTTTATGTGAGTTTTATCATGTAACCTGTGAAATCTAACAAACAAAAATAAAGTTGTTCGTTTTCTTCCTTGCACCAGTGGTTCATTCTAGGGTTTGGACAGGAGGGATATGCCTCTGAAAGATGAGTCGCACACATTGTGGGTGGAGATGGCGGAAGTCTTCATTCTGGGATTAAAGCAAGAGAATTTTTTTCTATTCTTGAAATCCCCTGGAGGGGGACTGTTATGGATAGAATGTGTCCCCCTAAAATTCATTTGTTGAAGACTTAACTCCCACCAACATGATGGTATTTGGAGCTTTTGGGAGGAAATTGGGATTACATAAGGTCATGAGAACCCCACCCTTAGAAACAAGATTAGCACACCAGTTAGGAGAGACAACACAGAGCTCCATTTCTCTTTTTTCACACAGTAAGGAAAAGCCCCGTGAGTACATAGCGAGAAGGCACCCACAGTGTTCGTCCAACCACCAGTTTGTAATGATTCTCTGAGTGCAAGTTAGCACAGATCTTCTGTTCCAGGAGCAGCCACAACTTCCTTTTTCAGCAGCAGCAGCACTGTGTGGCCATATACCACATCATTCACTTTTTCCCAACAAATACTTATTTAGCACCTGCCATGTATTCACCAGGTCTAATCTTACATGGTTTAGAATAAAACGGAAAATAAAATGTAGATATAAACACTCAATTCAATAAAAAAAAAGCAGTTCAGAATTGTGCCAAATGAACGGCCAGAAGATGCTCCAGGAACATTTAGAAGTGGCATCTAATGTAGACGACTGAGTTCAGACCTCAAGGATAAGCAGGTCTCAGATGGCCACACAGAGAAATGGGGATCTTGGCATCAAGGTTGGTTTCCATGGAAGAGCAGAGTGAGGTGGTTCAGAACTTCGGTGTCTGCAGCACACCCTCCAGTCCTGCAGAAAGGCCTCTTCAGGAGCCTCGGGCCATTTCTGAATCTGCGCCTGCAATCCCTGGCTCTGTAGGTGGGTCCCATGGATCACTCCCTGGAAGTCTTGCTCATTCTATGGATCACTGCCTGGAAGTCTTGCTCATTCACAACCTCCTGCTTTCATTTGGCGACAGCCTTCACTTACTGATGTCTTTTCTGCTCATCTTTGCTGGTCTCCATCAAGTGTTATCTCCTAGCAATCTATGTTCAGTCCTGTGAAAAAATAATCTTCCTTTTCATTAAATTCCTGTAGCACTTGATGTACGTGTGCAGGTTAGTACTTATATGGGGGTTAATGGTTGGCTGATCTGTTTCAGGGGTCACACTTCACTAGAAGTCAGAGTCTGACTTCTAGCTAGACTCTAACTAGATGCCAGAACTTCTCAGGCACAGGGTTCACATCTTCCTCACCCCTGGGTCCTCAGAAACTCAAATAGATACACAATGGTTTGAATTGTTTCTGCTGAAGACGAAATTATTAATAGACAAGGTTTATGTGTGATACCTCCCTTCCAGCCTCCTCAGTGTTTCCAGCTAGTTTTACCTTAAGCTCTTCATGGATTAATCTCACCTCATTCAGGCATTTCAGGGTGATGTGGAGTTCATGCAAGTATTGGATATGGCTCCCATTTGAATTTCTGAGGACTAGATTCTTTGTAGGTGGCCATATAATAATTAACTAGCCAACTCAAACAAATGAAATTTAATGGAGCATCCTAAAGCTACTCTACTTCTTTTCAGATATTATTTGTGCATTTCAACAGAGGTCTTATGTCTTATTTTCTTAATATCTTAGTCTCTTGGGGCTGTTGTAGCAAAATTACATACATTGGATAGCTTGTAAAGAACAGAAATTTGTATCTCACAACTCTAGAGGCTTTAGGGTATCCAAGATCAAAGTATCTTGGTCCGGAATCATTTCCTGGTTCACAGATGGGAATTTATCCTTGTGTCATAGGGTGGAAGGCCTCTGGAGAGCTCTCTGGGGGCCTCTTTAATAAGGGCACTAATCCCATTCCTGAAAGCTCCTTCTTCCTAATCAAATCATTTCCCAAAGGCGCTGCCACCAAATACCATCACATTCGGGATCAGGCTTTCAACACATGAAGTTTGTGGAGAACGCATTCAGAACACGGCACTCAGTCACTGAGAAACACCAATGCAGATACCTCTAACATGTCAAAAAGGTTCTGAACAGAGACTTTTAACATCCGTATCCGAGGTGTGGCTTATGGAGAGTGGGCACTTCTGCATACAAAGAAGCCGATCTTTCCTGACACAACAGCGTTAACTTCAAAAAGAAAAAAGAAATTTGGGAAAAATGATGTTTTCAATATGAATATCATTGCTTCTGTGAAAATGCATGTCATTGTTCTCGAAGCTGGAACACTGTAGATAAGTGATAGCATTTTCCAACTGTGCAGTTGAGTGCCAGTCCACAGAACAATGAGCTTTAATAAACCTAGAGCGACATATCCTTGCGGTTTTGATCTGCAGGTGCTTGCAGACATCACACCACGTTGATCTTCTTCCTGTTTCCTCCTTTTCTTATAAATAACCAAATTATGATTGACCACAGAAAACATGTTGGAACAAAGAATTCTCATGAACTTCAATATCCTTTTCCTCCTTTTACCCTTATCCAAGATTCTTCCCCCTAAAAAGAACAAAATAATTTTTCTCACTTAGATTTCAAGGCACCTGACATTCAGTTTAGTTCCATCCCCCAATTAGGGCTTTAACCACATAACAGTGAGTTAAGGGAATCTTATGACTGTTAAATCGTGCTTGACATCACACTTTTATACAATGTCTCCTTCAGTTTACGGTGAGAGTTTCGGGTGAGAAAGTCAGATTTAGTGATTAAATACCCTTCATCTAATTTCCTGCAAGCCATAACACTATGCTTAGTATCACAAGAGTCATTCAGATTTTTATTTTTGAATAGAGAAAAGCCAAGTCAGTTATTTTTCATGGATAGTTTATAATTTGAAGGACAAGTGTAGCTCAATTGTGTGACCACAGCCGTGGCTTATCTGTGTAATCGCAATGGCTCATCTGTGTAATCGCAGCACTTTGGGAGGCTGAGGCAGGAGAATCACCTGAGGTCAGGAGTTCAAGACCAGCATGGCCAACATGGTGAAACCCAGTCTCTACTAAGAATATAAAAATTAGTTGGGCGTGGTGGCGGGAGTCTGTAATCCCAGCTACTCGGGAGGCTAAGGCAGGAGAATCACTTGAACCCTGGAGGCAGAGGTTGTAGTAACCCGAGATCATGTCAGTGCCCTCTATCCTGGCGACAAGAGACTCCATCTCAAAAAATAAATAAAAAATATAAAGAACAAGTGTTTTTCGATACAATCAGATTTTGAGGTTTAGAAAACAAAACAGTAAAGTGAAAATCTTGAAAGTATAAGAAGCATGAATATGAGCAAGTACTAGAGTAATTACGACTCTAAGTTCTTTCTTTCTTCTAACACCTCATGTCCTGAGGCCAGCAGATTGTTTGATAATAAAGTCATGTGTTGATGGCTTTGCTTTACAAAATAATTAGCCATTTGCAAAAGAAAGAAAGGAGAAGATAGAAAAAGAGGAAAGGAAAGACAAAAGGAGCACACATACTTTATGCATGATTTTCAGATATTGTGGTAAAACAAAGGTGTTTGGAGTTGACCTGTTTGATCCTTTATCACATGTATGTATTGACATTCTGGGTGCTTTTCTTAAACTGGCAGTTGTGTTAGGTAAAACACAGAGTATGTGGACTGAGGCTGTGACAGGGCCAGCAATGTCATTTCCTTTTGCCATGGTCCCTCACTACCCATCATATTCTTAAGAATGGGCATATAAACAGCAGTCATAAGCCCAGAGCTTGTAGTTATTAGGCTGCTTAGCAGAAAGAGCCTGAAGTAAAGAAGAAAGCTGGCTCAACATTTGTTGGGGGAGTGTATGCAAATTTATAAAAATTATTATTATACACAAAATGTAATTCCTTAGCCTTTAACAACAACAAAAATACAGAACTTTCTTCTTATTTCTCCTAGTTAGAGCCAGAGAGCTGGCCCCAGGAGAGATCAGTGTCTAATGTCTGATCTCTACACCTATCACTATTATAGTAATTTTTCTAACAACTTTGTGAGACAAATATGCTCTTATTCTCTCAGAGGAGGAGAATGATCCTGACATTCTAGGTTATTTATTGAGGTCATATGTGAGGTTGAACCCATGACTCTGAGCTTCGTGGTCTTTTCATAACATCACTGCCTCTGGTAACAGATGGCTTCCTTCCATCATGGCATCAGTATCCTCAAAGCGGGATAAGACAATGCCTTTGAATTAGAGTCAATGCACAATTAATGTGTATTTTAAACATTTCACTATATCAATATGAGTTTTCATAATATTCTTCTGTAGTTGAAAGTACATTCTTGTGGAGAAACATTTCATTTAGGAAAACCCTTATAAAAACGCTTTCCTGATTTTTCCCAGGGTGACAGGTTGGACAGTTGTTGCTCTATGGATGTGTGTGTGATGAAAGCCAAATACCAGTACTGATGTTGAAAATGAAACCATCTAAGATTAGAAGATTAAAAGAATCATGGAATATGATCTTTGGTGGTGACTCAAGTTAGTGGCATTAATGACTCTGTAATTGATTGTTACTAAATACAAAAACTACATCGTGACATTGCAAAGGCTGCTGAAGTATGAGAGATCAAAATTATTTGAAAGTCAAAAAAATGATAGAATTAATTTCAATAGCTTGTAATTGGTTTCATTTTTATATTTCTAGTCATTGGAGGTCTAGGAAAATTACGGTTTTTAGTCAGTAATAATTTATAATATTTATAGAGAAAACTAGAGCTACTTGGTAGTTGCAAATTTAAGGGTTTAAAAACATCTTGATATATAGCAGCCATGAACATTATAGCTGTGTTTTATGATGGAACTTTATTGTACAATATAATTGAGCAATGGGTCTAAAACACCATATGCAGAAAAGTATACACTAACCATTATATCCACTTTGAGCAGAGTTTAATTTTTCTAGTTATTCATTGGGATATAATTTAATAAATATTTTAAGTCAAAGATTTCAGAATTAGAAAGACCTTGGATTATATACAAGATCATTTGTTTATTAGTTGTCTGACCTCAGGTACATCACCAGAATTAACAGGCTTGATTTTCTTTATCTATGCAATGGATAGATTAAGATGTAGCTATCTGGTTCATCATATTGCTTTGAGGATTACATGTTTTAATAAATATAAATACGCTGTAGAGCAACCCAAACATTTATTAAGATCAGAAGAAAACTCTAAGTCTTAAGGTAATTTGGTTAAGAATATCAATTCAAACATATACAGCATTGCAGTATGTTGTCATGTTCCCAGATGATGTAAGTTTAGAAAAAGATTTATAAGGCTTGTAGTCTAATAAGTTTATATATATATATATATATATATATATATATATATATATATATGAGTGCACATATGCACATAAGACATTCTTATGTTTAAAATGTTGAATAGCAAAATTATATGAATTTATTATAGACTTAAGTGTTACAATATAAAAGTCCCTTGGTTTTAGAATGCAAGATATTCCTCACTCAACAGATATTATTGAGTGTCACTCAAATATAAAAGATTTCAGCACTGCAGTGGAACACAGATCAAAGTGAATTTATACGTTTGTGAGGGATTCAAAGGAAGAAGTGAGTGATTAAACATTTAGTGAGTCCCATTGTGATGTGCTATGTAGAAGCAGGACAGGAGAGTATGGGGTTGGCCAAGCTCGGGGAAGGGGCTGAGTCTGTTCTTCAGATGGTGAGCATGGACTCCACTAAGAAGATGGGCTTTAGGTAGCTGGTGGAGAAGAGGAGTGAACAATGAGGACGCCTGGGGAAGAACCTTCAGGCAGTGGAAACAGCTCCTGTAAGGTGCTGAGGATGGGGGAATGCTGGGTAAGTGTGAGAACAAAGGAAGGAAAAATGCTACAGTAGAATGATACGAAGTCAAAATTTTCTTTCTTTGGTAGGTGGTGGTGGTTGATTGTGTGTCTTCTACTGTAAAACAGTTGAAAAGATAATGATTGTGGTAGATATGATCTAGCTTATGCTGTAAGAGAATATTTGGGCTGCTGTGTTGATTATAGCACAAATGTGGACAAGAAAGAAGCACACTGGAGTCATTCAGGTGAGAGAGTGGCAGCTCAGGCTACTGAATAATGAGGTGGGGGGACTGTTGAGCATCTCAGCATCTTTTTAATAGGAGTAGCTGAACGGGCTGATGTACTGATTTGGTATTTCATAGAAAACGAGAAATAAAAGTTGACTCTGGGTTTTTGGCCTGTCCAGCTAGAAAGAGGGAGTTATTCTCTAGCAAGCTGAGAAGATGATGAGGAAAAGCAGACTTGGGAGCACATCAGGAATCCGGTTTGGGGAAAGCTTAGTGTGATATCCAGGGCTGTTGAGAAGACAGTCAGGTATCCATGTCTGAAATTCATGGAGAAGTCCAGATTGGCTCTTTAAAATCATTACTTCTGGCCGGGCTCAGTGGCCTATGCCTGTAATTTCAGCACTTTGGAGGCAGGCGCAGGTGGATCACCAGAGGTCAGGAGTTCGAGACCAGCCTGGCTGGTAGTACCATGGCACTCCAGCCTGGGCTACAGAGCAAGACTTCAACTCAAGAAAAAATTAAATGAATAAAATTTTAAAAAATCGGGAGTCATCAGCATATGGATAAGAGTGAAAAACAGTTACCTGGGAAGTGAGGGTAGAAAAAATAGAGATGTGAGGACAGAGAAAAGAACTGCCAAGGATGATAAAGGGACAGTCTCTGGGATGTAGAAGAGCCCAGAGACAGAGGTGACGGGGGTCCAGAGAAGAGAGCTGGAGGAGGATGCAGGCGAAGGCGTGGCGTGCTGCACGCAGGTGAAGTGAGTGGAGTGCAGATGCTGCTGCTTAAATTTACCAAAATACAGGGCGTAGATAGCCTTGACAAAGCAGTTTCAGAAGAAAACTTGAAAATTGAAGGGAGGGGAGGAATATGGGGCAAAGAATAAAACACTTATTTCAAAGAGTTTTAGTGCCACAGGGAGCAGCACCAGGGGCCTCTGGCTGGAGAGGGTGACAAGAGGACAAATATTTTTACAGTGAAGGAAATGATACAGCAGAGAAGGAAACCCTGATGTCAGATTTAAGGCAAGGTGGAAGGCGTGTCTGCTGATGTGGGGTTTGATGCAGGATGGAGGATGTGACCCAGGCATATCTCACCTGCACGGTCGGTGACAGGGTCTGCCCTGTAATTTTCAGAACTATGCTTCTCCAAACTAAAGTGAAACTGTTAAGCCTTATTGCAGAATAAAACAGAAAGTGACAAAGTAACAAAAAACACTTTGTATTGAAATATTTATTTCTTATTCCTGAACTGTAGAGGCACAGGGAGACTCTTAGTACTTGCTTTTCAACAGCCCAACTTTACTGTTGCTCTAAAGGGCAGAGTTTTTACTTTTGTTTTTTTCTTAAATTCATTTTAAAGCTCAGAGCCAGGTTAATGGATCATTAGAAACTGCTTTTTTTTTCTTTTTTAAAGGAGGACTCAATTTCTAAAGGAATACATTTATTAATTTCCATGGTTGTAATATAATTATTTTGTTTAATGAAGTAATTTATGTTATATAATATGATTGCAGAAAATTACAGCCCTTTTTATAAGTTATTTTTTAAAATGGTTTTTATAGGAGGAAGGCTAATTGTTTTGACTCATGATAGGGTCTGTTACTGAAATTTCCTGTAAAATTTTTAAATTGCAAGTATTTTACTTCTCTGTTGTTTTTGTGTGCTGAATTAATTCTGCATATGTTTATGATTTATTTCTGCATTGTTTCAGAGAGGGTTGAAATTGTATCTGCAAAATAGTATGTTATGTCAAGGAATTACATTTTAAAATACAGTGCTTGATGGTCTTTTATTCTCTTTTGAATGTCAACAACTATTTTATCCAAATACCCAAATGCATTTAAAAGTGTTATTTCACTATTTTATTTTTTGTTTTTGCTGGGATCCTTTTATGGTGAAGAGTGATTGGTAGAATTAGATTAGTAGAATTACCTCCTTTAAGTTGCTAAGACTAAGATGTCAAGTAATAGAAAAAGAAAAGTCTCATGCTAGTGTGTGTGTGCATGTGTTTGTGGGTGTGTGTGTATGTGTGTGTGGTGTGTGTGTGGTGTGTGTGTATGTGTGTGGTGTGTACGTATGTGTGTGTGGTGTGTGCATGTGTGTGGTGTGTGGTGTGTGTGTGTGTATGGTGTGTGTGCGTGTGCGGGGTGTGTGATGTGTGTGTGTGGTGTGTGCGTGTGTGTGTGGTGTGTGCATATGTGCGTGTGTGTGTGTGCCCATCAGCTCTAACCCTGCAGCTTGCCTAAGTACTTAAAAATAAACATTCATGGGAAAATTTATTTTAACATATCTTTAGAACTCGAATCTATCAAATATGAAATTCACATTCTAATAAATTCTACCAAGTAAGAAGTTACTAGACAATTATGCTTTTAATAAAAGAATCCAAGTATATGCACAGTTAAAACTTTCATTTGGGCTGATCATATTGTGCCACTTTACATCTAAGAATGTTGTGCAATAAAATATTAATTTCCCTCTGAATAGATTTGAATAGATTGGTCCAATTTAAACCTTTACTCTGAAGCCGCCATCTTGTGGCAGTTCGTCAGGATAACACCCTTGCCTGGAGAGAGCTTCCTAGGGCATCACCACTTCCTAGGGCAGCTTTTAACGTATCTGATTATGATGCAGGTCAGACAGGAAAACGGACAACAGCATATGATTTCCTCCCAGATAAAAATGCGATACATTTAGGCTCTTAACAGCATTGCTAAGGAAGAAGAAAAAGTAGAGGCAAAAAGGAATTAAAAAAAAAATGTGATGAGTTGCTTCATATACACCTGAAGCATTTCGTATTTCGTCATTATTTTTAAACAAATACTAATCAGAATAGTTTATGAAAATGTCCTTATCTAGAAGCTTAAGAACTAGAAATTCATGAGAAACACGATGTACCTTAAGTTAATTACATCTTTTAGGTGCAATTTAAAGTATAATCAACAAGTCTCTGATGATGATTCAGAAAAGAAAGTTGAAAACATCTTTAAATAATGTTCGTTTCCATTTTGAAGAAAATTATGGTTTGTCACTGATTGTCCTCTCAGATTCCCTCACTGGTGTACAGAGGTGTGCCCTGAGGCACCCTGTAGCCTTAGGAGTACAGTGGAGTTGCCCCGACATGAACAAATACAATGAATTTCAGTATACACTCCCTTTCTTTCCTTTCTTCCTCTCTTTCTCTCTTTCTTTCTCTTTCCTTCCTTCCTTCCTTTCTTTCCTTCTTTCCTTCCTTCCTTCCTTCCTTTCTTCCTCTCCTTCTCTCCTTCTCTCTCTCTTTCTTTCTTTCGTTTCCCAGGCTGGAGTGCAGTGGCGCAATCTCAGCTCACTGCAACCTCCGACTCTAGGGTTTAAGTGATCCTCCCACCTCAGTCTTCCCATGAGCCAATATTACAGCCATGCACCACCATGCCAGACTAATCTTTTTATTATTATTATTTTTAGTAGAAACGGGCTTTCACCATATTGGCCAGGCTGGTCTCCCACTCCTGACCTCAAATGATTCGCCTACCTCAGCCTCCCAAAGTGCTGGGATTATAGGCATGAGCCATAGCGCCCTGTATATCCTCCCATGATTAGACATATCATGAACACACATTTTCACATTGTAAAGAGTTTTGAGTCCTACAGGATAATACTATGGGGAGAATGAGCAAAAAGCTGGTGGGTTGGGAAAAGAAGCTATCTTGGTAATTAATCTCCATACATCTGAAATTGAGCAGTAGGGATTCTATCCAATTATCTCCCTGTTCACTGTGGATGAAAATTCAGTCTGAAGTAATAACCCCTGGAAAGCAGTGGAACTCCGGAAGCACCATGGGACTTCTTCGTCCCCTGAGCTCCTTGCTGGATAACCTGGGCGAAGAGGGTATTTAGCAGAGACTGACCTGGTGTGTAGAGAGGTCACAGCAGCTATTCCCCAGCCTGGCCTCTCAGAATAAGCTTTGAAAGATTCCCTGGGTTTATTGAAATACGACTTTCTGAAGTTGAGTGGACATCAAAACATGTGCTAATGCCCAACGTTGCACATGCACCTAATGCCACCGAAATGTGCACTTAGGCTGGTTAAAATATCTTAAGGTTTTATGTATTTTACCACAGTAATGAAAAAGATTTGTTCACACATGTTCAGGAGAGCCTGCTTGAGTAGGGTTATATATGCATGTTTCGTTAAATGAACGTACCTGGGATTATAGTTTGGGTTTAAAGGATTTTACTAGAAAAGATCTTAAAAGTGGTTGGGCTGATATGTTCAGGCACAGAGAACCCCGGAAGTCATTAAGTGTGTGGAAGAGAAATAGTGAGAAAGATTTTAATTTTCTGTGCGGGACTTTTAGGGACCTTTAAATGTTCATTATCAGTCTCAAAAAACAGAGGAAACGGACAGTTTCACTGGATTTATTGGCCAAGGAGCTTTTATTATTATTATTTTTGTTTTTGTTTTTTATTTATTTTCTTTTTCTTTTGGCCAAGGAGCTTTTTAATTTGCATCAGATCTGGGAAACTTTGCTAGATTTTTCTGAGGATCCAACCCAAATTCTTTTTTTTTTTAATTTTTATTGCATTTTAGGTTTTGGGGCACATGTGCAGAACAAGCAAGATAGTTGCATAGGTACACACGTGGCAGTGTGTTTTGCTGCCTTCTGCCCCCTCACCCATATTTGGCATTTCTCCCCATGCCATCCCTCCCCCGCTTCCCCCGCCGCTGTCCCTCCCCTATTTCTCCCCCCGCTGTCCCTCCCCTATTTCCCCCAATAGACCTCAGTGTGTGGTGCTCCCTTCCCTGTGTCCATGTGTTCTCATTTTCTGAATAAGAAAAAAAATATTCAGGCTGTAGAAGTTAAACGACTTCTCCAAGAGCACAGACTAGGGTTTGACTTGCTGAGTCCTAGCTCCTCTTCCCACGGTAGATCAACCTACTTGAGTGAACGTTCAGGCGACACAGGTCCTGCCTTGCAGGCTAACTCTCCTGGTGGTTTTTAGTGAGCAGCTATGTGGTAGATGATGTCCTTTGCATTCATCTCTATGAGTTACCCTTCCCAGTCAGGCCATGGTCTGGGCCAGCAGTCAGGGATACATATTCGTTATGTATCCCTGGCAGCGATGCGCTTTCCTCCTTACCTTGGCAGTAGCTGAATTTACTTGATGGATGGACTACAGGTAGTTTAAATTGTTCTGACAACGGTTTTCTTCCGAGTCCCCACGAGTGTGCCTGTGAATTTTGAAGTGAAAAGTCTGGATGCCCAGAATGTCAGTTGATAGAGAAAGACGAATGTCCAAGAAAAAATAATTTCATTTGTAGCTTTTCTTGGGGTGCAGAAATGACTTCAATTAACTCCCAGAGGCTCCTCTGGGTGGCAATGCCCTCCTTTCCCCAAGGCCTTACTGAGCCCCTTGCCACCACACATGCTCGGGGAAGGGCGAGAGGAACCAGCTGTCTAGGTGACTGTGCAGTGTCCACTGTCCAATGCAGGGAGTCTGTTGCAAGTTCTTATTATTCTTTGTCTGTTTGTTTGTTTTAATTTAACTTCAGCTTCTCAGAGCCCATATTATTAACTTTTCCTTAAAAAGGCCTTTCTAGGACTTGGATCGCAAATCCTTTGCAGTGACTTTGACTTGTCCATAGTTTTGTGGCTATGTCTAGTGAGCAAAACAAAGGTAAATGTCCTCATGGTATTTTCAATGACTCTTACCCTGGCAAAAATCCTCAGGTCAGCTTTACCAGCCCTTAATGATGACTTGGAAGGCTGAACTATTACCTCCCTTGGGGCAGAAAGAATGTT
The DNA here is from genome assembly GCA_028533165.1 of Leontopithecus rosalia. Lineage (NCBI taxonomy): Eukaryota > Metazoa > Chordata > Mammalia > Primates > Cebidae > Leontopithecus > Leontopithecus rosalia. Next base: position 3,389,667 of record CM052661.1, on the reverse strand, counting down.
TGACTACTTTTTATCACCGATGGAAGCTAACCAGATCGAGGCATAAGTGAAGAGTTGTGTACATCTGCTGTCACATCGATTCAGGATTTAAAATGACGATTCTTGATTTGTGGGAGCAGCCATGTCATGGGCAAGCAGATTTTTAAAGTAATAGCCTTTAACCTCTTTCTGTACTTCTGTGGTTTTACTATTTTCCTGACTATTTAGCAATAGCAATAGTGTTGACTTATTTACTGAGAAGATATGATGGGCCAGGTACTACACTAAGCACACAGACCTCAGTTTACAGAACAAGATTAAGGCTTCTGTGAACAGCAAAACAGTGATACCTACTGTGTCCCCCAAGTTTTCCACAATGCCTGAAAATTAAAAGCAATACATGGGGAAATCCTAACTGGGAAAAGATCAGCTGGCCTGCCGTGACTTTTTGCAATGTTACAGGAATATTGATTCAATTATCCAGCAGAGCCTGTGAGTGTAGACACAGAAGCGGGGCTGAGGTGGTGGTAAGGGTCTGTGAAGGTTCTCTTCTACTTGATTCTGTTTTTGTTTCTTGGTTTGATCTTTCTTCCACTGATAGCTTTTCTAATTGATTGGTGGCCTTTTATGTCTTATGCTCAAAAGAAGTAAAATGTACAGGTTCATGTGATGTGGGGAGAGACTGTTGGGTGGACAGTTTCATCCATTGTGGATGGACGTGCTGGACAGTGTTGTTACTGCTTTTTTGAATTAGCTTCTCTAGGTGTATTCTCTTGTCTAGTGAGTTTCCTCGGCTAAGAATTCTCTAACACCCTTCTTGAGTGCAATAAGGATTCCTATGAGAATTCTCAGAGCCGAGGAGAAAAAGGAGATTTGGAGTCCTACATTTCAGAATGTAGATTTTCTCTTAATCTCGATGTAGGCTAGCCCAGCATCCGAGAATCTAATTCAGCATCTCTGGAGACAAAGCCTCCAGTTTGCTGGAGTGTGGGAGTGGCAGTGCCTCTCCCATCAGGCAGGGGAAGGTGTCAGGGGATGTGAAATTGTTTCATTCAGTATTCTCAGAGGTCTTCCTGTTGGAGCCTTGTTTTCACATCTTTTCAGACACATCTGAGGCCTCCTGCTCTTGAGGCTTTCTGGGATTTTGTGTTGCAAATTGGCTTGCTTCAGGAATTCCCAAATCACCCATTTAAATTTCAGCTTTATCAATTCTGCTAAGTCAGTTTTACTTGTCTGTTAACTCAGTGGCTTCTAAAATTTCATTGCTATCAATGTGCCTCTTTTTCCTCTTTGTCCTTGTGGAGATGGGCTCTTTTTGTGTGTTTGAAGCATTTTGTGAGCAATAAGTGGTAAGTCCATGAGTATATTCAGGATGCCATGTTTAACTGAAAATTCTCCAGAGCAGGTGTTGATATATTTCATTTTATATCTGCTGTATTTGAAATACATATGGGGCACAGACTAAAGCCAGATTGAAATGCAAAATCTTGGATGGAACTTCAGTGATGTTTCTCTGCTCTTCACGTTTCTCTTCTCTCTCTTGTTTGTTGCATTCCTCTTTTCTTTAGTTAAATGAAGTGATCTTCCCCAAATTAAAGTTTGGGTTTTTTGCTCATGGGAAAAGCTGGCCCGTCACTGACCTTCCCCTGCGGGCATATGGTGGCAGAGGAGAGCACCCCAAGGGCTCCTCTGGGTGACTGTGCACTCAACCATGTGGTGTGACCTGTGCACACACATGTTGTTATCAGGAAGCCTGCTTATTCCTCCCACATTCAGTCCCAAATCTTCTTACTTGTCACCCAAGGTACTTTTCATTCTCTAGTTCTCGCTCAGCCCCATGATGTCAAACCCGAGCTGTACTGGGTTTGGAATGAGCGTTCCTTGGGATGCCCCGTATTCTCCACCCTGTTTCTCTGTCTTCCTCTTCCCAGCTGGTGAATTGCTCAGTGCATGCATCTGGGAACCATTCTTGATCTTCCCTTTCGCTCTGTTGCTAAGCTATCTTCAAATTCTGTTGACTCCACCTCCAAAATAAACCACTGGCCCTTCCTCTGACGTGGACTCTCATCACTCTGGGAAAAAACACAATTATTTCTCACAAAACTAAAATCTTTTACTAATGTATCCATGTTTCCACTTGTGCACTAGGACTGAGTATTCCTCACACAAAGTGACTTTTTAAAGTTGGTGCATGAGGTCTTCTCACTGTCCTTCCCTTTAGTGCCATCCCATGGACCTGGTCACTCACCATTGTCCAGAGGCCTGTGCAGTTTGGCCCGTGACACACTTCCTTGCCAACCAAGTGCCCTTCCAATTCTCAGACTCCATCGATTCTTCCTCAACTCAATGCCTCGCAGCTTCCTCATCATGGTGTGAGCCTCTTCCCTGCTCTGGTACATGCTAACCCTCTTCTCACCCTTCAAATCTCCAGTCATATAACCTTGTCAGGAAGGCTTCACTGACACATGTCTCTAAATTACCTTGAGGCTGGGCATGGTGGCTCAAGCCTGTAATCCCAGCATTTTGGGAGGCCAAGGCAGGCGGATCACCTGAAGTCAGGAATTCAAGACCAGCCTGGCCAACATGGAAAAACCTCATCTCTTACTAAAAAACCAAAAATGTAGCTGTGTGTGATGGCATGTACCTGTAATCCCAGCTACTCATGAGGCTGATGCAGGAGAATTGCTTGAGCCCAAGAGGCAGAGGTTGCAGTGAGCCAAGATCATGGTGCTGTACTCCAGCCTGGGTGACAGAGCGAGACTCCATCTCAAGAAGACATAAACAAAAATCTTGAGTGATTCTCTCCATCATATTATAATCACATCATTTCTACATGGTACTGATTTGACATTTTGTCTTTCTACGCACTCTAATGCAAGTAACTTGCACATACGTGGCTCTACTTAGTAATACATTAGTAGTTAGATAATGGCTATCTGGGGAGATTTAAAATATTATATTAATATCAGGAAAAGAAGTCACCCAAAGAAATCAAGATACGTTCTGAAGACAGTCCCCAAAATAATGTTTCAACTCTTGGCTTGTATAGCAGTATTCTTCAAATGATACCACTCTTCAGGAGTGAACAAAGAATTGCTTAAAGTGATACGGTGTTTTCTGGCTTAGAGCCAACCCCAGACATTGACACCAGTATTTTTTAATTTATGTTTTAACATAAGCATAAATGTTTACATCACATTTGTAGTGTTCACGAGAAATCCTGGGAACACCCAAGAGACTGACGGCAATGCTGGACTAGAATTCAAGAGGGAGGTTCAGGTATGAAACATGGTCAGAGCACAATTACCGTAGAGGTTCTTTAATTAATTTTATAAGCATGTATTTAGCACTTGCTCCATGCCGGGGGAAGGGCCTAATTTCAGCAGAAGTTAGAAAGTGAATGAAATCATTGAGAGAGATGTACCCCAGAGAAGGAAAGACCTATGTTGGGACTGACTGAAAGAAATAATCACATTTGCAAAAGCACAACTATATTTAGCAGCAAGAGCAGTAAAAGGGGGTGAAAACCAATCATTGGACAGCAGAAATGCTACAGAAAACAGGAGGCAGGATGGGCACACAGCACCAGGTTCTGCAGCTAGGGCACAGGTGAAAGGAGACTGTCCGATCGTTTACCCTGGGTGTCAGAGGAGCAGGAAAAGCGATCCCGTAGAGAGTGTACCCATAGCGTATGACCATTTTAGTGGGAATAACACAAAGTGTGACTTGAGGATAACTTGCGTAATTGCTGTGCACAGGGATGGTTTGATTAGCCCTACATTGGAAGAAGCAGCATTGCTCAGGGAATGACCCCAAGGATTCAGATCATGAATCCTTGTGTAAAGGGTGGAAAGAGTGTATATTTGATTTTTGCTTTGAAAATCGGAGGTGGTATCTCAGGAAAAGTACAGAGAAAATAATTGTCACAATACAGGGTTGACACTAAGAAAGAGGTTAGGTCTGTGTATACTTACAGGACCAAATCAAGAAACTGGTGAAAACACATGTAATGGATGCCTCTATTTGAAGAGCTGTACCCTAGGATTAAGCCTTAGAGCCTAAACACTGCCCCTCAGTACTGAAATCACTGTAGGTATGAAACAGTGTATGATTTTGTTAATTGAAATTAAACACTCAACAAATACAGAAATTATTATGACGGGGAACATGGACAACTTTTCTTGACTCAGAAACAAATTCAAACAAATAAATGCAAACATTATTTATTAAAAGAAGATATAACAAGTGGAGAGTCACACTTTCTTGGAAGATATGAAACTTGACCACATAAAAATAGGTATATAATATAAAGGCCATTTTCAAGTTGAGATAGGGAAATATTTAGAGAAAATTATTGAAATGACCAAATAAAATCAAGGGTTTGATAATTCTTAATTAATGAATAGACTTAGAATTCACAGTATAGGAAAACCACACTTGGATGTATTTCTGTTTTCACATGCAATTGAGAGAAATTGCTACATCCTTGGGATCCTCATATACTAAAATGATCTAAGCAAAATACCAACAGGAGTGAGTGGCCATTTATGCCTAGTGTTCCATTATTGGAACATTAAGCATGTGGGAGTTATTTATACCCTGCTGCTCAAGGTCATAGCCAAGGACTGATTGCAAAAATTCAAAAAACTGCAACCTCAGGCATTGATGGGTGAATAAACCAGGTCCAGAAAGCCGTCAATAAAGCACAGGTTTTCTGTTTGTTAGGTTGGATGTTCCTTCTTCACTGTTTTCCTCCAACCACCATGGCATTCCCTGCAGCCTCTGCACATTTCTTTGCTCCTGAATCTTGTTCTTCCTTCCATAGTCTCACCTGGAACCTCCTCCTCATGTCTCCTTCTTGTCTCTCCTTTTCACATCTTCTTGTTACATTTAAATCTTACTTGTAAGGGTGATAGACCCCATACTCTGTGGTCTTTTAGCCCACCAACAGTCCTGCCCCAAATGTCCCAGTATCCTTTAAGACCATAGAGTGTAGAAGTCATATATTTCCTAAAACTTTAAATTCAGGCCACAAAATGAGCTCCTACATTTCTTTTTTCTAACGAGGTCAACTGAGTCAACCTTTTCAGCAGTATCAGTTGTATTTATTTATTTGTATTTATAAGTCTTACTTATCAGAAGACTACTTGCCTATTCACCAAACGATCTCCCCTCAAGGTCAGGTGTTCGCTGGGTGAAGCCTTCCTTACCTTCTCCTTCCCCTTGATGTCAGGGACAAGACATGTGACCCTTCACTGTGTTTAATTCACTGTATGTGGCTACTGTGTAGCATCTCTTACATTGCCATGGTAAAATGTGTCAAACTGTATTAGAGTTACATTTCATGAAACGAAATTCCCTAACAGCAGAGAAAATATAATTGATTATTAAAGTCCAAGGCAGTACCTGGCAAACAACAGACTGACAATGCTTTAATGGACACTTGACTTATTTTAAAGACTGCTTCAAATTCTAAATCGCACATCTGCATTGATGCATTTTTATATCAACAAGACTAATTGTTGGTACCTATAACTTTGCATTATAAGCAGAGGCCTGAAAAGTATTCAGTATTTATTTCTGGGCTTTTCTAAGAAGCACTATGTAGACTAGCGATATGCCCACTAGAGTGTCAGCATCTGTATACCATATTGCATAACAGATATGGGACACTGCCTGATTTAGTGAATTGGCATCAAAGAGTGATCATTTAAGAGCCATAAGACAATTCGAGTTAGAGAAGTCTTAGCTGTGGGAACCTATCCTCGGACAGTCATTTTGAAAAAAGACTTGTTGGAGCTGTTGGCTCTTGAAAGGAACCCTGGAAGTCATGCCTGGGCAAGAAAAGAATGGAAAAAGGGAGATTGTCAAGATGGTGTGGGTCTGACACCCCTGCCTTATGTTTACCACTTGCTCGTGTTGGAATTCTCTGTGTGATTTCATCTGGAGACTTTCTGTTTTCTGTAAATGAAATGGTAATTTTAAAGGTTTTAAAAGCCTCATGTACACCCTCTCCTCCCAGATGACTGGTGCTTATGTACAACATAAGAATCTCCCTCACCCAGTCAATTACCAGACGACACAGGGCTCTGAGGCCCAGCTTTCAGGGTTCATGGTGTCCTCGCTCCTGTCCACCTGAAGGGCTCTGTTGGCAGTGGCAGCGAACTCAGGACAGGGTTCTTAGATCTTGAGAATTCTTGTTAGGGGTGGTGGGTTGGGGGACAAATAAGTACTAATCTTACTCGGTAACTTCATACTTAGTACAATTTTACTGATTAGTAAAATTCTACTACTTACTAATTTAATTAGCTTTACTTAATTACTTAGGAAATTCACCAAATAAGTACTAATTTTACTTATTTGGTGAATTAATAAGAATAGTTCAGAATAGTACACACTATTGTGGACAGAAGAACAGTACACACTATTCTGTACAGAAGAATAGTACACACTATTGTGGACAGAAGACAGTACACACTA
>CM052661.1:3307703-3383108 GCA_028533165.1 Leontopithecus rosalia | reverse complement strand
GCACTGTTCTGTACAGAAGAATAGTACACACTATTGTGGACAGAAGACAGTACACACTATTCTGTACAGAAGAATAGTACACACTATTGTGGACAGAAGACAGTACACACTGTTCTGTACAGAAGAATAGTACACACTATTGTGGACAGAAGACAGTACGCACTATTCTGATGGTGTGTGCACCATACTAAAAGTGATGAGATCGAGGGAACTGAACCGGTCTCTGCCGCTGTTGAGGTGAAAAGTAGACAGAATTGGCTGGGCAAAGATGAGGAGAAGATCAGGCCTAGTGGAGTGGAAGGATTCCAGGCAGAAGGAAGAGCATGCACAGGAACATGAAGGATGAAGGTGATCCAATGTTGACAAAGCCACAAGTGTCATAGGCTGATCACATTCCATGTAAAAATGGGATTGCATGAAAAAGGCGGGTGGTGGCCAGATGGAGAAGATCCCTGCATGCGGAGAAATGGCGTGGTGGCCTCCCTTTCTTCCCATAGGATGGCCTGGGTGTGCAGCTGTCAGGGGGTTAGAGGACTGGCTATTTGTGGCTGAAATGGGCCACGTGCTCTGAGTTTAGGTCTGGATAAAAATGCTAACCAAAGAAACCAGCATGGTCAGTCCGGCATGAATCTACATTCCCTTTGTTCTTCTTTCACTTTTGTCTCTATTTTATTCTTAATATCATAGAATTAATCACATTCACTCTGCCTTTTCCATAAGCTGTGTTCTTTGAAACATTAGCACTAAAAAAGGACAGTTAGATATGCCACCAAGAAATCACAATGTTTTAAGGAAAGAATGACAGGAAGTATTACTTATGAAGATTCACATGTACGTTTCAGTATTAAAGAATCTGCGTATTGAAGTCTGTGTTCTTACAAAAACTCACTTAAAATGGTTTTCAATTCCAGTATGATCCAAATTTATGTGCATAGTAAACATGTTTTTGCATATTTTATGTATACATTTTGGGGAAAAAAATACCTGATGTATAATTATCAGAACATTATAGAGGATCCTGGCCTCTGGAAGAGAAAGAGGGGGAAAAAAAAACCCTCTATGTATTCACACAGCCCCAGAACCCAAATTCTTTTCTCAGTATAAAATATTCAGGAAGCACTGACTCTTTTGTGTTTCTAATGATTCGGACATGGTATCTTTGCCTGAATCTGTTATTCATGTTTTATCTAACATTTTCCAAGAAAAAAATGCCATCTGTGGCCATCGAAAAGCCAAATGTAACTATGGGGTGGTGGGGCGGGAGGAAATGAATGTTATGGAAAGTACAGCATTTGGGGTGAACAGGAGAAAAGCTCATCCCCGATTTAGCGTTTCCACCTAGAGGTCGCAGCTGGTTCAGCCTTTATGTGGCAGACACAGGGTCCCTATCAGCCCCTGTTTGGGATGCGTCTCCTCTCCCTAGGTTGGCACCCTGAGAACTGAGATCTATTCACATGTCCGGAATAGATACATTGTTGGTATTTCGTTGGCTCCATGGCTTTCTCTGAGCCAGCTTGGAAGACATCATTAAAACTGAGACAGACTTGAACTTGACTTTCTCAGTAATCCTGACAGAGTAGGTCTGTGCCTGTGTCTCACGTGAAGTGAGCTTTGTTTGTGCTCATTACAAGTGAACTGAAAACAAAAACAAGTTGTAAAACTTAGATTATTTTTACAAAATGCTCTCTAAGCCGGTAGTTATAGCTTTTTCTTTAAAATGTGTTCATATTTTTGAGCTTCTGTGAAGGTTATACTATATTTTAAATGTATATTACAGCAGTTAGGAGAAACGTGTCAAGTATGGAAATAGGTATTTCTCTGTGATGGACTCTTACATATATCCAAGTGAGATACACACCAAATACACTCACACACATATAACAATACGTGCACACACATATACACACATGCATACATGCATGCAAATACATACTCAATGTTTGTGTTAAAATTTCTAATAAGGTAGGCTAGGCACAGTGGCTTATGCCTGTAATTCCTTCACTTTGGGAGGCCAAGGGAGACAGAATGAGCTCCGGAGTTTGAAACCAAACGGGGCAACATAGAGAGCCCCTTTCACTATAAAAATTACAAAAATTAACTGAGTATGGTGGTGCATGCCTGTAGTCTCAGCTACTTGGAAGGCTGAGGCAGAAGAATTGCTTGAACTTGGGAAGCAGAGATTGCAGGGAGCCAAGATCACGCCATTGCACTCCAGCCTCAGTGACAGAGCGAGAACTGACTCAAATAATAATGATAATAATTTCAGTAAGGTAAAGCTTTCTTCTAAAATTCTCAGTCAATCCAAGGCTTATTTCCATCTTAGTCCGTTCATTTAATTTCCATCTGATGAGCCCTATCCTATGTAAGGAGGTGCTAAATTAAAGCCAAGAGTAGAGATTCAAAAGATAAGGCAGAAAGCACCAGAATGAAATTTAGGGACTGCATGCTGGATAATTTAGTAGGTCAGATATTCATTGATCGTTTTGCATTTTTCTTTTTGTCCGTTGTTACTTGCATAGTTGGAACTCTGCCCTTTTCTCTTTGTGTACCTTGCAGGACACCACGCGTTTAATTCACTGTGGTTACACAGTCGTGCCAGTGTCTACGTAACGGATCATCCCTCCCTTCATTCATTCGTTTCTGTAGGACTTCACCTATAGCTCATCTGGTTGTCAGTGCAAACACTGGGGTGCAAGAACTGTCTCTTCCTTTAATAATCAAATTTAGTTTGCATCCACCCTCTCCATAGCTGGCAGGGAACCCCTTCTGGCCCATGTCCTACCCCACTCCCTCCCTTTCAGGAAGTCACACAGGAGCCCAGGGCTTCCCACCAGGAAGGGCCCATGGCTGCCTTCATCTCAGTTGCTGAGCAACCATCACCCTACTCTGCATTTTAAAATTCATTAAAAGCAGAGAGCTGGCATTTGATTTTTCTTTCACATTGCATGTGGGAGAGCAAAAGCGTTTTATTTCTAGACACTGTGTGTATGCTATTTCTACATTAATGCACTACCAAATTTTATTTAGGAAGCTTTTTCTTTCTAGTAACTGGGCAGTATCCAGGCACCTGTCCTCTTATATTAGCTATTACCATAGGTGCTGCCAGAGTGACTGGGATGGATTTAAGCATGTGAATTTCAAAGAAAAGCCTTTTTTTTTTCCTCACACAGCCCTTGAGAAACTCTCTGAATCGCATGTCTGCAGCAGTGAGGTGTGGTGTGAGCAGAGCTGCTCTGTAGACCTGATGGGACCACGCCTCAGTCACTGACAGAATGGAGCGTCCCAGCTGGTTCACAGACAACACATACCCATTAGTGAAATATGATTCACATTCTCGACTCTGTCTCTCCTCATTTGGTTTATATCCTAGTGAGAAATTTTCCAGATGTTGTTTTTGAGTCTAAACATGCTCGACTGGGTGAAGCATCTATATTCTTCCAACTTAGACATGAGAGAGCTCAAAGTGACCTTAGATTTGGTCTTAAATCAGCAACTCAGGTTTTAAGAACAAGAAAAAGAAGAAAGAGAGGCTTAGATTTGACTTAGAAGTCAACACATGGTCTTCCGTGGCTATCAGAGAAAGAAAGCTAGTTGGGAGAACTGCCTTCCTTCCGGCTCAGCCACCAAACTGCTGTCCTCATCTTCCTATCGGAAGGAGCGCTGGACTAGAAGGGTGTTTCCCAAATGACCGTCCATGAACTGGCTGGTGGCTGCAATGAGGTTGTTCAATAACTTGTGAACAATAAGGCAGATGTGAATTTTTTACATTTCATGTTCATGTATGTTGTTACATATAACTAGAAAATTGTTTCTGTTCATAGATTGTTTTTAAATTGTACTTTATGGATAAAATGGTAACAGTAGTAGATACGATCATTGTTGAGATGACTACCAACTACTGAGAATGTCAGGCCTTGATTTACTTAATTTTTTTTTAATTTTAGAAAAAAAGGCTACAAACTTCAAAATTTTGACAATCTCTAATCTAAATAAGCTCTATGATCCCGTCCATCTGCCAGTCTGAAAGGACAAATGCTAAGTACATTTTTCGTTTTCTGGACTATCAGGGCCCTTGATGTCAAAATGAAAAGTAGAGCTTTCATCTTAGTGAGAGTCTCTATGTGAAATGTCTTTTAATTCATGGGATTTTCTACAAGTCACCTGTAGATAAGTATTTGGATGGTAGGCTTCTGATTTTGATTAAGTTTCCAGAATAGTATTTATCTAAGTCAGTCAGTTAAAGGATGCAAAATTAGCTAAAGCCTAACAAGTTAAATAAAGAAAAATTGAGGTAAAAATATACATAAATAGGGAAGTAACTGAGAGTCCTTTTATCATAATGAAGGATACTCCTCATACACAATCTTTGAAATCATGACTTTTATGTTACATTGACAATGCATATTCTTTCTTACAATTGAAAAGGAATTAATGAAAGTCCTGTTATTGCACAAATAACAGCTGCACAAATGTAAGTTTCAACTGCTATTTTATAACAGAAAACATACTGCTAAAAATCTCTCTAATATAGGAATACAGTTGACTTTATTCCCCTTTCTTCCTAATAGTACATTGTTGATGTTGGAAGAATGTTTTCTGTAGATAAGATTTTTGATTATAAAAGCAAGTTAGTGTCTTTTCAGACTCAAAGACTCCTACTGAAAAATTATCATCTGAAGTCCAGAAGTACCTAAGAATAATGTGAGAAAATAGTTTTCGAAGGAAGTAGACATTTGCAGGGTTCTTTATCAGTTACCCACTTGCAAAGTCAGGTTGCTTCATGTTCAGCTTGCCTAGAGCCTGCCTTTCAGCTAAGGATACTTCCGTATTTAGAGATTTTAGTATGATAGGATATTTATTGTTCTTATGTGCTAACTTATAGATTACTTGTTGCCGTTTTAGCAAAGCTTCTTTCTTTTTTTTTTTTTTTTTTTGACGGAGTTTCACTCTTGTTACCCAGGCTGGAGTGCAATGGCATGAGCTCAGCTCACCGCAACTCCTGTCTCCTGGGTTTAGGCAATTCTCCTGCCTCAGCCTCCTGAGTAGCTGGGATTACAGGCACGCACCACCGTGCCCAGCTAATTTTTTGTATTTTTAGTAGAGACGGGGTTTCACCATGTTGACCAGGATGGTCTCGATCTCTTGACCTCCTGATCCACCCGCCTTGGCCTTCCGAAGTGCTGGGATTACAGGCTTGAGCCACCTCGCCCAGCCAGCAAAGCTTCTTTCTATCTTATTTGAGTAAACATTGCTTCAGATGCTCAAGAGTATGCAAAAGATAAAACTGAAAAGTAATACATTCAAATACACAGTGAAAATTTCAAAAGGAGTTGAACCTTCTCATTTGTCGCACACAAGCTGCTATGTGTCTGTTAACAATATTCAGTGATGCTGATTTAGGTAAAATAATTTTAAATGATTTACATTACTTCAAAGAAAAACAGAGAATAAAAGAAAGTTAAATAAATGTAAGAGTTGGATATAATGATAGCAGGTTAAAGAAAATAACCAAAAAAAGTTATCAATCAATGTTTAACTTATGCCAACTAAAAAACATACAAATGATTTTTCCTGAGGTAAACACGCAAGTATTTTTTTCTGAATAAATTCTTCAGCGATTAGTACACACAATTTGGGAATATATATCAGCAAGAAAATTCCCTAAATGTGAACATGGATTTATTTATTTATTTATTTATTTTTTGAGACGGAGTTTCACTCTTGTTACCCAGGCTGGAGTGCAATGGCGCGATCTCGGCTCACCGCAGCCTCTGCCTCCTGGGTTCAGGCAATTCTCCTGCCTCAGCCTCCCGAGTAGCTGGGTTTACAGGCACACGCCACCATGCCCAGCTAATTTTTTGTATCTTTAGTAGAGACGGGGTTTCACCATGTTGACCAGGATGGTCTCGATCTCTTGACCTCGTGATCCACCCGCCTCGGCCTCCCGAAGTGCTGGGATTACAGGCTTGAGCCACCGCGCCCGGCCGAACATGGATTTATTAAGGAAGGAAATGTCTTTCTATCTTAAAACATTTTTTAACCTTTTATTTCAGTGTGGTTCTTTTGGTTGGTAGTAATTTCTTGTAGAGATGTTTTTGTTTAGGGAAGTTTAAAGCAGAACTCAGACAATATAGTTTATCCTTAAGCCAACCATTTCTTGTAGAAAATATGGTCTGAGGGACCAAGAAGTCATCAGTATTGAGAAACATTCCTTTCCTGAGATACACGTACCCTTCCGAGACTGATCATCGGAGAACTAGTATATGTTCTTGTGGGTGTTTACTCATTGAATTTAAAAGAGTTTTAACATTTCAATATGTTAAAGATTATGTGATTTTTACTGTTTAACATTAAAATTAAATAAAATGAGGTGGGAAATTGGCTTTTTTCAGATAAGATTTTTTTTCTGGACTACTTGTAAAATTAATGGGGTATTTAATTATTGATTTATTTTGCTCTAAACATTTTAGAAAATTGGTCAGATACTGTGTTTTCTATTTGTGCTTTCCTAAAACTCAAAGATGAACTTATTTTCACAGTAAGATATAACAGAAGAAAAATTTCCTGAATTGTCTCTTTACATTTCAAAGTTAGAAACTTTGTCTTTTCTGCTTAAAATGACTGAGATTGATTTAAGCCACCAGTTTCCACTATAAAATCCTAAGAAGAAAACGTTGGGTTTGAATGTCTAAAAGTTGGTATCATGCAACTTATTTTTCACAGCACGATCCCAAACTTGACATGGAATCTAACACTAGAGGATGAAAATAAAGGCACCTGGGAAACAAACAAAACAGAACAAAAAACAAAGAGGAGTCCTCTGCCCATCCTGTGAGAAGCCATGCCTAGTGTGCTGACTTGTGAAGGGATGAGCAGACTCCGGAAGGTGGGCTGAGGCACCATTGCATGTGACACACTATGACAGGAGAGGTGCTTTCCCCAGGAAGGAGGGAAATTATCAGGAGCCCTCCTGGTGTAGGGTTAGTGAGGTAGGAGGTGGGAATTGACTCATGATGCAGGGCTCAGACTCTGGACCAAATTGAGAACTAGCAAAAACAGGTCTGGGGCAGAAGCAGCTTTCTATAAGACACCCCCTCCAGTTTGTCATCCCAGTTTACCACTGCCATAGCAACACCCAGACGTGGGCACCCCTTTCCATTGAGACCACCTGAGGACACAGAAGTTACCACCCTCATCCTATAAATGTCTGCGTTCACTGCTCCTTATTTTGCATGTTATTGAAGGTGGGTATGAATATGAATGTAGAATAGCTTTTGAGCTGTCACTCTGAGCACATGGACTATGAGGTACCCTGCTGTGCTGGAAGCAGGACCACTGCTGCTCCTGTGCACTGCCGTGCCAGTCAGTAAAAGTTGCTGTGTGCCACTGCTGGCTCATCCTTGAATTCTTTGCTGAGCAAAGCCAAGACCCTTCCAGGCTGAGCCCCAATCTGGGGGCTCCTCTTTCCTGCATCTCAGGGACTGGGAGAAGGAAAGGCAGGTGGACAAATGCCAGCACAGGCAGCATGGCAGCAAGGAATCTCATGCAGCTCCTGATCGCTGGAGAGAAGGGGCTGTGGGCATTAGTGAGAAGAGAAGAGTTTGGGAACTAGCAGGTGAGACAATGTCTTCCTCACCTGGCTTGATGAGTTCTCACTTTCTTCATTTCCAAAGGAGCACTGGGGAGTCTTTGACATGAGAAGGATGGAAATTGATGTGTCCTTTGGAATTCTTTCTGTCCCTGTAAGATTGAGGAAAGATGTCTCATAGATGGGAAACGCTGAAGCCATGAAATGAAGGAAGGACCCCAGTTGGCTGCCCCTTTTTAGCTTAGAATTTTCAGCAAGTATCTTGTCAAAAGTGTTAGGAAAATGACCAACAAACCCACATATATCTGGAAAGAACCTTGGGCTCTAGGGCAGCATTTTGCTTTAGTTAGAAATCGTGAAGATGAGCTAACACCGTAAATCATCAGGGAGCAAGGGTGAAGAGAGGAGGAAAAAAGAAAAATTCAAGAAGCGAGAAGTCAGAGACAGGAGAGAACACCATAAGATTCATTATGCCTCACAGCATAAGTACAAAGGAGCTCTCACTGGTGGGTTTTCAGCTCTAAATTGCATACTGGAAAAGGTCAAGTTTTTATCTGTTAGATCTACAGGGCATATATAAAAAGAAATTTAAGGAAATCTCACACTCCTGGTATTTTGAACGGATACTTCTTGCTGCCTCAATTTTCTAACCAGATTTTTTTTTTTTTTGACGGAGTTTCACTCTTTTCACCCAGGCTGGAGTGCAATGGCGTGATCTCGGCTCACTGCAACCTCTGCCTCCTGGGTTCAGACAATTCTCCTGCCTCAGCCTCCCGGGTAGCTGGGATTATAGGAACGCTCCACCATGTCCAGCTAATCTTTTGTATTTTTAGTAGAGATGGGATTACAGGCTTGAGCCACCGCACCCGGCCCTCTAACCAGATATTAAACAACTGTAAAACAGAACCATTTTTTAGGTGTTCTTCTTCTGATTTCTGTAATGCAAACTTTCCATGATAATATTTTCTCCATATTCTGTGCTTTTTATTGCCTTAATTCTGGTATATTTTTAGTCATTTCTTGACTCATCATAATCTCTTGCATAATTGGTTTTATGTCATTCTGCATATCACAGTCTTAGCTTTATGACTATATTCATTTTCTTAACATTATTTTCAGTAGAAAGAAGAAAATAGAATGAGTCAAAGCACTCTGATATAAAACTTTAAAAATATAATCTGCTCTTATGGTCTATCTCAGATTAATAAACTGCAGAAGGCAAATGAATAGAAACATCAATTATCAATTTTTTTATAGCCACCGAAAATTTGAAAAAAAAAAAAAGCAGTTTTCATAACAAGGTAATGGTAATAGTCCAGCAACTCAATTCCTTGCAGAAATGCTTCCCTGTTACTCCAGGAAGGATTCAAATAAGACCTGATTTGCTTTTATTTCTTTTCCAGCCTTTTTCCTACCTCCTCTTCATTCTTTTCCTCTGTGTATTTGACTGAAAAAGCAATTATAGCAGGAGCATTTACCTTTCAAAGGAAGAAGAAATATCTGTGTTCTATAGCTGAATCTGTTTTCACTTCTAATGCTTTGAACTCCACCAATATGTCTGAAGAAAATCATCATGTGCATAGAATTGTGTATCTTGCTACTGCATTCATTAGACAGTAAACATGAATCTGAACAAAACTGAATTGCCCTGATACATGTACATATTCTTCTACTGTTGAACTTTTACGCTTTAAACTTTTCTCTGCGTAAATATTTCTGTTTTAAGTATTTTCTCTGCTTAAGTATTTGTCTAAAGATAAATCCTTAGGAGTGGAAAAAAATTATTTAATATAAACAGTTATGTTTGTTGTTCCATGAGGACTAACTGCTCCGAATGTATGGACCAAATTATCAATAACATCACCAGGCCTAAGGCAGGACCTGTTTCAACATAATTATTACAGCTTTTTCTATTACCATTTCTAATGGTTTGCTATCCTAATAGATTTTGAAATGTCATAGTATCTATTGGTATTTTGTTTTAAATATACTTATCATAAAAATGTTTCTTTTGAAACATACATGGGAATGCACACTAATTTATGTGGCAATACATAAACAACCCCGTTCATAATGAAAATGTTGCCAATCTTATTGAACTGAATATTGAACCTAATTTTCTTAAATCAAAACTCATATTTCAGTTTAAGAGACACTAAGGGTTAAATAACAATTTTAAATGAATAAGAAGGCATTCAATCAGCTATCTTCAATTTTAGATATGGTTCAGTTTCTTAAATAACCATAAAAGAGTTGGTTGAAGAGAAAATACAATTTACTTCTTCAAATCTTCCATGAGTGTGTGAAAGATACCTGAACTATTAAACTAATTTGTTGGCTAGTCAGATAATTGCCAGTTCTGGCCCTAAAAGTTAATGTTAACATGATTCAGACCAGCCATAATTGTATAGTTTCATTCTGTCACTTGAAATACTGGGAATGCTGGTGACATTTGCATGTAATAACTTGTCACCTACATTTTCTATCTACCTCAATTTGTGATCTTCTGTTTGTTACTATACGTATAAATTACCCTGTTTTTACCAGTTGTCCTATCTCTAAGATAATTTGGAAAATGGGAAAACACTTTAATCTTCTGGCATTTATATTATACCTCTTGCATATGTAAATACACAGAAAAATATTTATACACATTTAAAGAGGCCTACATGATTTTATCTACTAAAACATTTTAATACATTTACAGTTTCATTCACATCTATATGAAATACGCATTTTTCTATTTTCAAAGAGGAGGGCAATTTGCTGAACTCTAAAGTATTATGTATTTAGTTTCTGAATTAGGGAAAATGATATTGTAATCAAATAATGTGTTTCTAGAATCCCATAAGATAATCACTCAAAACTTATACATATTAGAACAATCTATGTATAACCAACTACCACTTAAAGAAATGAGATGGTTTCATTGAAAATATTTTGAAATCCTCATTTCTCAGCTTATATTTATATGTATTATGAATAATAGGGAAAATGTAAAATACTCTCCCTCTCCTTATCCCGGCCTTGCTTTTCCTATTCACTCACCTTTCTGTCCTTTGAATTGGGAAGAATGGATCCAGGGAAGTTTTTATGGCATGGATGGGGAGAGATGATGTACTTTCTGAAGGAGAAAGAAAATTCCCAAGGTAGAGAGTGGACATGCATGACCCCAGAGAAGGTAGTAAGCAACTCAGGAGCCGGAAAAACGGGGCTGCAGGAGGACTCAGTACTGATTTTCTGGAGAGTGCATAATAGGAAGGACGTTCATTGTCTGGTTTTTGATGTTCATTTGTTCCCACATACTAATGGTGGAGAATTTTCCGTTTTTACCCCGAGAAATCTCTAATAGAGACATTTATTTCTTCCATGGCCCAAATAACTGTTCATTGCACAGTGGCCTAGGAAGTGAGCTGAACTAAACCTCTACGATCTGGTAGGAAGAAACTTGGTAAAAATCTCCCAAATGAGCCACAGCAGCCATGACAATGAAAGACTTTCTCATTATGCATAGCTTTTGGGGGAAATCACTCAGTATTTACCCTAGCGCATCGTTTGTTGGCTGTGTCACTCATTGAGTTCCTTCAACTTTCACTGTCAACTTCATCATTTGTAAAATGGTATTAAGATCATTACCTCAAGTGGGTTGTTGGAGAAATAAATTGCTCTCATAAGTATATAATTGGGCACATCATAAACACAATAAATATTAGTTTGGTGATATTAAAAAGATACAAGGTACATGCCAACGCTAAAATAATTTTTTACAGTTTTTGCCTAGTGACATTTACGTCAATCATTTACTTATTTTTGAACATCTAAGTAAATAATAATATATAATCCTTTTCAAGGAACTATTGTAAAAACTGAATGAGTGGGAAAAATACAAAATAATACAAATGATATTTGAAATAGAGTTCTACCAAATAGAAATGTGCCATGCTATTATTTAAATCAGATATTTCTTCACCTGGTATCCTCTTTAAGTATAATTTCATTCAAGAGAATTGTATATCTCAAATCATGTTTCCTTTTAAAACATTTGATGTTTTCAATAAAGTCTGTGGAATTGTCATGAAAAAAACGAAGATAAATTAATCTTCCTAGAATAAGTGAGAAAGAAAATCAGTGGCAAAATATTCTTTTTGAAATAAATTAGGAAACAATTTTTATAGGCCAGATTCAGTGGCTCACATTTGTAATCTCAGCACTTTGGGAAGCCGAGATGGGAGGATCTTTGAGGACAGGAGTTGAGGACCAGCCTCAGGAATATAGTGATGCGCCGTCTCTGTAAAAAAATAAATAAATAAATAAATAAAATAAATAAAAATTAGCTGTGTGTGCTGCCTGTGCCTGTGGTCTCAGCTGCTCAGGAGGCTGAGGCAGGAGGATCGATTGAGGCTGGGAGGTTGAGGCTGGAGTGAACTATGATCTGGTCATAGCACTCCAGCCTGGGTGGCAGTGAAACTGTGTTGCAAAACAACACTAATAATAATTTTTATAAAATAATTTATGTATTTTGTTGCCTACTATATTTTTACACACATTTATGCAATATTTTTGTCAGATTGAATCTTCTCAGTATAGAATAGAAAAAGTGTCATAATTTCTTCTATACTTAAGAGGTGGGGTAATATATTATGGAAATTGAATCTGCTTCATTTTACAGTCTAAACAGAGCTGACAAAATCTCAGGTGTTCATGAAAGAAAAGTGGTTTAGGAATTAGCTTATGGGTTAGATTTCTATCTTTCCTAATTTGTAGAGCAGGTGATCAAATGATGTTGCCAGTTTGCTCACTTAGAAGTCGAAATAGGAAATTTTTTTAAACTACTCTGATTCTGTGAAAGCAAAACCAAAAACTTCTAAACAGTTTTTGTTTTTTCTCCCAGCACTGCGTGAATGGGTATTAGAAACAAGAGGATGATGGTGGTTTCAGAAGCCAGGTTGAAGTTCCGTCTCAGGCACACAGCGCCACATGGCCACGGCTAATGAATTTTCGGAGCTGAAAACTGACAGATCCTTCAAGTTTTCGGTTTTGTTTTGTTTTTTGACAGTCTTGTTCTCTCATCTGGGCTGTAGTGCCGTGGTGCAGTCTCAGCTCACTGCAACTTCTGCCTGCTGGGCTCAAGTGATTCTCATGTCTCAGTTTCCCGAGTAGCTGGGACCACAGACGTGCACCACCACACCTGGCTAATTTTTGTATTTGTGTAGAGATGAGGTTTCACCGTATTTCCAGACTGGTCTCAAATTCCTAGGCTCAATGAATCCACCTGCCTCAGTCTTCCAAAGTGCTGGGATTACAGGCATAAGCCACAATTCTTAGCCAAATTTTAGTTTTAAGCCATCCTCACATAAGCTTGACTATACATATACACACGCACGCACACACACACACATGCATGCGTATGTTATATGTATGTGTGCATGTGTATATGTGTGCATGTGTATATGTTCATGTGTTTATGTCCATGTGTGTGCATGTGTGTTCATGTACCTGTGTATGATCCCCACTTACAAATGGCCAAGAGAGGAACCAAGTTCCAATGTGTGTAGTGTCCACCGCAGCCGTACATATTTTGAGTGCTACAGCTGCTCTTTGATTCTAAGTCTCGCGGCTACACTGACTTCCAAATTCATGCCCAGCTGTTTAATAACAGAAGATACTGGGATTCACAAAAAGTCGTCTTTTTGCACTCTGAGAATAAACATATTTTCTTCGTTACAGAAAAAAGAAAAGCATATTGGATTTTTTTTTGATTGCTGTAAGATTTTACCAGAAACGTAGCGGCTTAGAAACCACAAACATCTCATCTTATAGTTCCACAGGTTAGGAGGATGATGTGGGCTTCTACTTAGCAGACGCGTCTCCCTGAGCTGACCCCACGGTGTTGAGGGCCTGTGTTCTTTTCTAAAGGTTTCAGGGGTGCCTTTTCCAGGCTGCCTGTGTTTCTGAGCTTGTGGTCCCTTTTTCCATCTTCAAAGCCAGCATGCTTGCATCTTTCTGACGATTTTTAAAATGGCATCTCTCTCTCTCTGACCTGAGACAGAAAAGGTTCTCAGCTTTTAAGAAAGGATGTGACAACAAGGAACCCACCCAGATAATTGCAGATCATCTCACTTGCTCAAAATCCTTAACTCTCACACCTGTCAAATCCTCTCAGCAGGTAAGGAAGCGTAGTTGCAGGTTCTGGGAATTATGATGCAGATGTCTTTGGTGGAGGTAATTGTTCTGCTCCCACAACTGCAAAAAGAGATAAGGCTAAGATCTGTCCTGACCCAAGGTGTCCACACAGTCCATGCCCCTTCTCCAGAATACCCTCTGTTCCTCGCCTTCAAGTCTCAGCTCGGATGCCCTCTTTATCATGGGTATTTTCTGATATTTGAATCCTCAGTGTTGTTCTGTTTCATCACTATCACTTTCCCTCTTCATAACACTTACATATTAAGTAAATATTTGAATATTTATTTGTTTCGTGCTGTTCTCCCTCTTTCACTGAAAAATCGATGTGGGTTAGCTACAGGGTGGGTTTCATTTGGGAGGAAGTTTATAATATCTACCATGATGCTCAAGAGATTGCAGAAAAGCAACTCTTTTTGAAGGAATACATGAGTCATTTGTTGAGGCTTATAGTTTAAAATTTTTTAGTATGAAAGTGCAAATTTGTAATTGAACATCTTGTTAAAACGTACACAGTAAAACATTTGGTACATGCCCATGACCTCTACATTCTTTGATTCTGTGAAAAAGCTTAAGAACTAACTGCTAGAAGAAAAAAAAGTACGCAGAATGATACAGTAAGACATTAAAATGCTGTATTGTAACAGAGCTCTTGAAAATAGGCAGATGCTTCATTTTTAAAGCATATTCAGTAACATGAATAAAAACTTAACTATATTGTGAAGATAAGACATAATTCATCCAATAGTCACGTCTCGTTTTGTTGTGTCATTACAAGAGTAATAATACCAAGACAGCTGGTCAGCCCACCAGTGCTGGAAATGGCTGATTGAAAATGTTTACTCTAGAGAAAAAAATAACAAAAATCCAAAATTTACACTTAAATTGAGAGGCAAGCATTAAGAGCCAACCCACAGCAGGACTGGGACATTCCAGTGTCCTTGTTTCTTCTCATCCTGAGTATGATCAGCAAATACAAATAGGTTTCATTTGTTCTTTTCTGTCTCAGTGTTTTTATGCTTGGCTTAAATAAATGCTATTGAGCATGGCAAATGAGTGCAGCGGTCTCCCCATGGCTTCCATGTGTCATGGTCATCTCTGATAATTAGATACAATTAAGATCCTTCTATAAGGAGCACTCAAGAATTTGAACAGCCACCATGCGGGAGGTTAGGCATATAAGCATCCCTGCATAGACTGTCAAGAGTTATGTATTCACTCTTGTGTTTCAAACTACTTTGCTCAGCACTTTAGTTTTGTATATATGTATAAAATTTGAGAAAAATTACAGGAATGAAAAGTTTGGTCAAGGGTGAATAAAGCTGTATTTGTATTTTATATTTCAGTTTCCTCCTACAGTTGTTACATATGGTGTTCTGAATTTTTTAATTACAAGGAGAACATTCACCAGTATTTCTTTTGTGCCATGTATTAGATCTCCTCCTCTGCATATACAACAGTACTTAATCCTTACGGCAACCTTTTTAATTGTGAAAAAGTATCTATAATTGATATGTAAAGTCACTTATTCTCTCAAAGGTAGGATATCGGCCCAAGGTTATCTAGGTAGAGAGTAGCGAATGGTATTTGAATTTGTCTGTCTCTGCAGTATCTCATGATGCATTTCATGCTACATATCCAGATATGAAAAGCCCTATGGAAAAAAAGTAAATTAGTATAACAGCTTTCTGACATTTGGTTGTGGAGATTGAAAAAGACATGAATGCAAATACCTTAAATTAGCTTAGTCTTTCTTAAAGATTTGTTATTATTATTTTGAGACAGGATCTTACTTTGTCACTCAGGCTGGAGTGCAGTGGCATAAAAATAGCTCACTGAAGCTTCCATATCTTGGGCTTAAGGAATACTCCAACCTCACCCTCCAGAGTAGTTGGGACAAAAGTTGCACACAACCATGTCTGGCTAGTTTTTGAATTTTTATGTTTTTGTAGAAATGGGATCTTAAAATATTGCCCAGGCTGATCTTGAGCACTTGGGCTCAAGAAATCC
This sequence comes from Leontopithecus rosalia, assembly GCA_028533165.1. Classification (NCBI taxonomy): domain Eukaryota; kingdom Metazoa; phylum Chordata; class Mammalia; order Primates; family Cebidae; genus Leontopithecus; species Leontopithecus rosalia. Next base: position 3,367,330 of record CM052661.1, on the reverse strand, counting down.
TCCCACTTCAGCCTTCCAAAGTGCTGGGATTTCGGAGAATTTTATCACATAACTTACATTTCATTTTGTCCAGGTAGTTATAAAGGAGCATTTGCAATTTCATACTATAATATTAAAGGAAGCAAATCTCAATCAGGTATTATAATCTCAAATAAACTATTACAGAAAAATTATAGAGAGGACGATTTGCATATAGAGTTAGTCATTGAGGGTTTTATGGCACCTCAGCAGAATTTTCAAGTTCGGGGCCTAAACTCTAATAGCCACCATTATTTATTTAATTCAATTCTTTTTTTCCACATTGGTTTAGACTTCTTGTACCCATATTTTGCCACAAAAGTTATGATTGATCTTCCACCGAGGGCCTGAAAGTGTTGCCATAGTAAGCCCTGGTAAAGGAAGAATTTTGTTGTTGTTCTCTAGTGGAAACCTATAAAAGTTATCTGATTTTCTATCCAAACAGCATGTCGTACTTGAGTCTTGAATTTTTGAAAATACTAAGAGGATCAAAGTATCTGATCCCCGAGAAATAGCACTGGATTAACAATATTAAATCTGGACTGCCTTGCCTCTCTAGCCTCATACATTTGAGCAGGGGTTGAAGTCTTGATTTATACGAAGCAAAATGCAAGGCTTTGAGGAGGAATCAAAGATAAATTGGTTTGTCTATTGTCCAGTAGCTTCTTTGGTAGCAGAGAGGATTCAATACTGATGATCACTTATATTTAAATGACAATTGACATTTCACAACATATTCCTCTTTGCCTTTTTGATTTGAGTTTCTCAGGAAACTGAGATGCAATAGAATTAGAGGACTTGACAATGAATGCCAGCAGCAAATCCATTCTTTTTACTCCACGACACTGTTCATCTTTATTAAAGCAGCAATGTGGTTCAGAGGTAGACTTCAGATACAGACCTCAAACTATGAAAAAGCATCCCAGACACTGCCTACGTATCAGTGACTGAAGCAGAAGATGTGTGAGTCTAACACTGTCACACTTTAAAAGGCTAAGTCAAACGTCAGGTGGATATATGGCATTGTATTTTCTAATGTTTCTGAAAGCATGATTGTGCCCAGTGCTGTGCTGGATGCATTCTACGGTCTTATACAAACATAGGAGAACTTTACAGACAACTGAAGCTCAGGGTGAGCTGATGCTGGCTCTACCACCTGAGGAGTTTTGCCAGACTGCAGAGAATAAAAGCTCACTCTATATGGGGGATAGAAAGTGAACTTTGTTCACTTAAGAAGGATGCAGGAGGAAATGAACAACAGCACTATGTAAAAGAGATATATACACACACAGAAATCCACAAAACAAAAAAACCTGAGTAGAAGGAAGGTTAAAATAGTTTTAATTAAAGGAAGGGGGAATAAGGGATATTGTTACAGGTGCATCTCCTGAGATGCTGTTTTGGCTTTTTGTTCTATGACCTCTGTCGTTCTAGTAAAGTCAGTGAACTCTTAGAATAGCGTTTCAAAATTCACCCAGATAGTATGGATTACAAAGAAAACGAATTATATTAAAATACAGTTAGTATCCATGTACTCCTTGGGAGATTACCAGCCCCATCTGGAAAAGGCAAACTATACTGATAATGGGACATTATCCATTGAGCCATATGCTTAAGGACTCATTATGTTAAAATTAGAGCAGCTGAAGCATTCCTTCTGCATGTTCCTGAAAGTGTCATCTTTCTACACAGAAAGTGATTTCTTTTCCATCCCCCAAATCCGCATTTTACCTAATCACAAGTATGGCTTATCTATAGTGTCAATCTGATCACACAGTTCTGAAAACTCTGACTTTCTGTCACCCTGTGGGACAAAGGTCAGGCTCCTGGCTCAGCACACAGGTCTGCTGTGGAGCTTGCCAGCCCCTGCCGCCACTGCTCGGGGGTTTACTGTTGGTGCTTCTGTAGTCATGGGCTGAGGATAACTTCACACCTCTTTGTATGTGCTACCTTGGACTCTGCCTGGAATGAATCACCTGATCGTGCTTCTGGACTGCTAATCATCATTTAAGACTAACTCAAAGAAACTTCTTCTATAAAACTTTCCTGAACTGAGATTCCCAGAGTTCCCTTGCTCTGTGCCTTGACAAACCCTAAGTATAAATATTTCATCATTGCTGCAGTCTGTCCTGCTGACTCCTGAGGAAAGATAGCATGTTTTATTCACTACTTTATACTCAGAGCCAAGCCAATGAATGGATGGATAGGGTGGATGAAGATGTTGTGTTTTGTTTTTTTTAACAACTTTGAGACAGAGTCTTACTCTGTTGCCCAGGCTGGAGTATAATGGCATTATCTTGGCTCACTGTAACCTCTGCCTCCTGGGTTCAAGCAATCCTCCCATATCAGCCTCCCAAGTACCTGGGATTACAAGCATGAACCACCAGGCCAAGCTAATTTTTGTATTTTCTTATCGCATTTTAGGTTTTGAGGTACATGTGAAGAACGTGTAAGATTGTTGCATAGGTACACACATGGCAGTGTGGTTTGCTGCCTTCCTCCTCATCACCTATATCTGTCATTTTTTTCCCATGTTATCCCTCCCCAACTCCCAACCCCCTGCTGTCCCTCCCCTGTTTCCCCCGCACCGACCCCAGTGTGTGATGCTTCTCTCCCTGTGTCTATGTGTTCTCATTGTTCAACACCCGCCTATAGGGACAGGGTTTCACCATGTTGGCCAGACTGGACTCAAACTCCTGACATCAAATGATCCACCCACCTCAGCCTCCAAAAGTGCTGAAATTACAGGTATGCACCACCGTGCCCAGCCAATGATGCTTTTAATTAGCCAGGGCTCTCCAGAGAAACAGAACCAGTGTTTTAATTGGAAGATCATCAGTCAAGAGAACTCTGTCTTACTTGAGAAATAGTCAGCTTTCCTTCTGCTGAGGACTTCAGATGATTAAATGAGGCCCACCCACATGACAGAGGGAAACCTGCTTTACTGGGTCCACCAAGTGAAATGTTCATCTCATCTAAAAACACCCCCGCAGACATATCCCGAATAATGTCTGACCAGATCTCTGGTCATCCCATGGTCAAGTCAAGTTGTTGCATAACAGTAACCATTATAATAATGCCTAATACTTCTCAATTAAAATATCTGTCTAGTCATATGAAATTATTTTGGAATAACTCAGAATTCACGATGGTCTTGCGGGAAAATGCCAGGGCTTTTACACACATTTTTTGACCGTAGGTGAACAGATGATAGCCTTGCTCTAGTTTGACTGGGAACTGCTTTAGGATACACTTTGCATTCCTTCATCTTGATGTTTTATTTTCTGTAGAATACAGCTAAAGTGCTCAGTGAATAACTTAAATCTAACAGAAAAAGAAATCTTTTCACAATAAAAAATAGAAAGCCTAGAATAAATATTATGAGGGCAGATGAGGCTCAAATGACTAAAATTAAAGCAATGAATAAGCAAATTTTAACATGAACAAAATCTTAGAAATTTAGGAATTTAATGAAGATGGTAGAACTTTCACTGGATGTTTTCTAGGAAGGCACGTGCAGGCTAAACATCTCCCCCAGTGCATTCGTTCCTTAATCCCTGGAACCTGTGGCCATGATGCTCTGTTGGAAAAGGGGTTTTACAGATTTGATTAAGGGACTGGAGATAGAGATTACCCTGATTACCTTGGTGAGCCCATTCTAACTATGTAAACTCTTAAAAGCGGTAGGAAAGACATAAGTAAATATGAGTCACAAAGATTCAAGGAGGACGGGGCCCAGCATTGCTGGCCTTGCAGATTCACAGAGAAAGCTATGACCCCAAAAATGTGGTAGGCTTTAGAAGCTAAGGTTGAATGGCCCACAGTTTACAGACAGCAAGAGAATAGGGATCTTGGCCCCATAAATGCAAGAAGCTGGATTCTAAAACCACCTGAATCCACATTGGATGAATTTTCCCTAAGAGGCTTCAGAAAGGACCATAGCCTGAAAATGTCTGGATTTTTGTCTGGTGAGGCCCGTATTGAACTTCAGAACTAAAGAACTAAAAGTTAATGAGATTGTGTTCTTTTAAGCCGCTTTGTTTGTAGTAAACTACGGCAGCAATAGAACAAACGGCCACTCTGCAAAACAAATGACTGCAGAAGGTGGCTGAACACGGCAGACGTTTGTTATCTCATAGTTTTCCTGTGCCAAGTCTGTGCTAAGTCCTCTGCCAAGGCTGTGCTAAGTCCTCTGCCAGGGCTGTGCTAAGTCCTCTGCCAGGGCTGTGCTAAGTCCTCTGCCGTGAGTCTCACGTCCTACAATCAAGGTGTTGGTTGCACTCCCTCCTCATCTAGAGTCTTGATGGGAGGACTCGGTGTCCAAGCTCATTCCTGTTGATGGCAGAATTCATTCCCTCCTGGTATGAGCATGGAGAGCCCCAGCGTCTTGCTGTTTGGGGGACGTTTCCATAAGTTCTCACTAGGTAGGCTTCTTTAACACAACACTGCTTCATCAAGCCCACCAGGAGAATCTACAACTCCAGTCGGGCAAGACGCAGTATTACACAAAGTCATACAATCACGAGAGTGACACCCCTCACCTCTACCACAGACTGTTGGTTAGACGCACATCACAAGTCCTTCTCCCAGTCAAGAGCGGGGATTCTACGGAGATGTGGGACCCAGAAGGGGACAGTCTCTAGGCTCACATTCAGTTTTTATGGCCACACTAATCTTTCTAAAATCGTGACATCATCTCGCGTCAGTGGGTAAAACAGATTATATACTTTAAAAAAAATTTCGGAAGAGCTGATTCGTTAGGATAATTTGTTAACTCATCCTGTTCTACAGAGTGTGCCTTTCTTGCCTATTAATATTATGATTGTGCAACTGCCTGGGTGAAAGAGCGAGACCCTGTGTCTTAAAAAATTAAAAAATCTGCCTGAAATCCAATGTATACGCCAAGGTTTTAGTTTATTTCCACTGACAAGTCAGATGTATACACACGTTCAGGAAATAACTGACATAGAAGTAGAATTTTTACTTTAAAACACTTCCTCTGGTTTCTATTTCCAATTCCATGGAAAGAGTTCTAGGCTTAATACCTGAAAATTGCTTTCTAATTTTAAAATTGTAAATAGTGGAAAAAAAGTTACAATGTGAAGAGACGGAAAATTCCCAGGTGAAGGAAAGCTAGATAATCCATCCTCAGATTGATTTATACCCAGGGACCAATTGCCTCTTCTGCTGTGATCTCCCATTAATTTAGAGCTAACAATTCTAATTACGTGACTGACCAGTGAAAGTGGGTATAAGACAGTGGGAGATCTTGAAACTTCTAAATTTTGTTTTGCAGGATTCATAGTGACTAAAGAGTCTCATAAAGGTTGAGAATGATTTTATACGTTTTGAAGAAAATACATTATTTAAATAATGAAATCTGTAGAGTATCATTTGAAGAACTTTGGCAAATGGCTTTGTTTTGTATGATTCTTTTTCCTATTTTATTAAATGTTTTTATTTTCCTTGCAAGAAAATGTGGGAGATTCATCTTCACCTTAATTTGCTAACAAAATATGATTACTTTGTTAGCGAATTAATGCCAAAGAGGAAACAAAATCAAACGGCGTATTTTCTATTTGCTGTTGCCAACATTATAATAAAAATGGTTGTTGAGAGGCTTTCTGGCCATATTTACTTCATAACCACTATCCATTAGTAAAGTGACAAGGCACTATTTTAATTCAGGACTTCGTCACCATTTATTATGAGGTATCTTACAAGCTATTTGGAATTTCTATTGTTTCATGACTAATACCGACATGAGCAATATCAACATGTCAAATTAGCTCTGTGGTTCTCTCCTGAAGCTTCTAAAGCCTATCCTATAGGAATGACTTGGGAACATTTTATATTATTCCTTCATTATAATTTCTACATTCACTCCTCATTTGGTATTAAAAGCAGCAATGTTGATTGTTGGATGAAAGAAATTTAGTAGTGTCAGGTACGACATGCACAAATTTGATAGGGCAATATTTTAATTGTTTTACTTGGTCATTTTTATCATGCTGCATTCTTTTCTTTTTTAGCTACCGTAACATTTACTATAGAATCAAATGGATAATATAATTTTTGTATGTGAAAGTAACTATAATTTTTACATCGTGCCATAAATACAAGCATATCATGAAAAGGTCGTATAGTAATCATAGAACATTTATTTGGAAAGAAGAGCACAGAAATTACCTGCAGTCCCACCTCCCGCAGCTAAACATTGTACTTTTTCCTACCCCTTCCCCTCAGAGATGTGGCCAGTTCTGCTGAGGCTCTTGCTGCTGAAGAATGAATGGGAAACATGGCTGAACTGTATTCTGTTTTCCTGCTGTTCTTGCCATAGCATCCTTCAATGTAATCATAGTCTGATTCTAACACTGGCCAGCCACACTCACTTATTAAACATTCTCCAGTGGAGATGTTGTTCCTGAGCCTTGAAATGCTGATTTTTTTAACTTTGTTTTTTTTTTTTTATTTTTGAGACTGGCTTTCACACTGTTGCCCAGGCTGGAGTGCAGTGGCGCATTCTCAGCTCACTGCAACCTCTGCGTCCTGGATTCAAGTGATTCTCCTGCCTTAGCCTCCCAAGTAGCTGGGGCTACAGGTGCCCTCCACCACACCTGGCTGATTTTTGTATGCTTTAGCAGAGATGGGGTTTCACCATATGGGCCAGGCTGGTCTTGAACTACTGACCTCAGATGATACACCTGCCTTGACCTCCCAGAGTGTTAGCAGTACAGGTGTGAGCCACCACGCCCAGATGAAATGCTGATTTTTGTCTTTGTTCAGCTGTGGTTTGCCATGTTTGGATAAAGACTCAATACTGGGCCTCCCGTGACAGCACACTCATTGGCTCCTCAGAGGCCCTGTGAGACCCCCATCCTCTGCCTCTTTCATTTGTTTTCCCACAGCCTCTTGTGACTGAGACCTCTTCAGCCCATCCCCTTGAGTGTTACCAGCAAGAGTGAAGCCATAGTCACCTTCCTTAATCCCTGTTACATCCAAGGGAAACTTGACCTGGCAGGGGTACCTGGGTGCAAATAGACCAGCAAACAGAACTAGAAGCACAGGAATATTCAGTTTGATACTCAGTACATTGAAACTGGCAGTTTGCATTGAGCAGTTTTTATTATGGAACATTCTTTCAAAGTATGGTGTTCACTATGAGCATGGTGTTTTAATACGTACACGATACATTTTCACAACACCCTATTGTTAAGGATTTATATTTGTGCCAGCTACACCTTTGCTTTCAGCCCTGCTTCTGACTTCCAAGAGCTGAGGCAAAGTGCATGGTAATGGGCAACTTATCTTCTGCAAATGTCTTTTCTGAATGCTAAGAGAATTCAAAGTAATTTGAGGCACATGTCACTACTCAAAAGATATATTTCAAATAAGATAAATACGTAATGACATTAACTTAAGATATTCCAAGATCAGTTCCTGAGTTCCAAAGATGTGATTGCATTTGGTTTGCAAAACACTCAAATATTATGAAAAAAGGCGGTGCGGCACCATGTACAGAAAATACTCTTAGATGAAGTGAGTATACCCTTAAAGGTATCACTTGTGGAATCAAGTTGCTAGAAGTACAGAATATGGGAACGTGACTGTTCTTGGGATTAATAGCATTTACCACAAGTAATGAGTGAGTAGATTGTGTTTGAGCCTGAAACAAATGGAAATCCTTGAAAACACAAATGATAGAAGTCAGTAAAATGCAAATACATACACAATTCCTTATACCTGATACGTTGGTGAGCAATACAGATTTAAGATTTAAATACAGATTTAAGGTTTTTCTCACTCTGATCCCTAAGCAAATATTCCCTCTGTTGCAGCCCAACCTGTACTCATCACAGGGCAAAGCTGGTGAGGAGTAAAATATCCACTAGCTGGTGCTGATGCAGATGAAAGCCCCTCTTGCTGAAGGGTCAGGAGGTATTGTCTGAAAGAAGTTCAGCTTATGTGGTGCTTAATAGCAGTGCTACTAAGATTCACTGAGAGTCTGACAGAGGAAGGTATGATTCTGATGGTGGCCTCTTGACATTACAAGCACAACTTAGCAAAGAGAGCAAGAGAAAGCATCTCTAAGACGTCTGAGAACTGATTATAGCTCCTTCTGAAGCTTGGTGGGAGAATGTCATTGCATACTTTATGAAACTATTAAAATTATTACCCAGACAATCATCCTAATTTATAATAATAACTAACTACATTTTGATAATACTCAATCATCTTTGCTGTTTTAACTATGATTTTTAAAGCCATCTGTTGAGCCTTTATAACATCATGCATATTGGTGCACTGGAGAGAAGACGCGTCATATTTGAAATGCAGATGATCCTTCTCCTTCCCACTTTTTTCGTTTTGCGTTTGTCTGTAATGGCTATTGAGATGAAAGTACAAACACTTTTGTTGCAAGAGAATTGGGAACAGCGGGAAGCTTGCGCATTTCGAGTGGAGTCCTTAGGGACGTGTTCCTGTATGGGCGTTTTGCCTGTGGGTGCAGATGGTTTAAGGGAGCTGAGTTGTGCTAATGCTCACTTTCTTTGCTCATCTTTGAATTGTCAAATTTTGATGTTGCTGAGGTCTGGAAACTGACTGTTGATTCACAGTCTAAATCATCTGATAGAACATAAAGTTCAATTCAAACCTAACCACAAAATGAACTGAACCACCTTTGTATTTTTGTAATGACCTTTCCTTTTTTCAGTGGAGGGAGATTATATATTTGATAAAGGCACACAGAACTGAAATCAACCTGATGAATTTTTCATCTGGCTTTTCATTTTCTTTCAATTTACCTTGTCATTTTCTTTCAACAAAGAAAGTTTAAACAGCTGAGCAACAGTGATTCATGGATGAAGTACAAGCATTTTCAGTTGTAGTTCAGACAAGACACATATTTTAGTGACTTCCACTCACCAGCATCTTGCAGACAAGTAAGCACAATGCTCTTAGTTCTACTTGTTCAATTTATTAAAGGTTTAACCTCAGAGATATGTGTGTGCAGGTTTGTTACATAGGTACACTCATGTCATGGGGGTTTGTTGCACAGATTACTCCATCACTCAAATATTAAGTCTACTATCAGTTCGTTATTTGTCCTAATCTTCTCCATTTCCCGCCATCTCACTCCAGTTGGCCGCACTGTGTGGTATCCACCTCTATGTACCCATGTGTTCCCATTTAGCTCCCACTTATGAGTCAGAACATGTGGTGTTTGATTTTCTGTTGATATCCTGTGTTATTTTGCAAAGGACAACGGCCTCCAGCTCCATCCATCAATCTCCAAAATAATCATGCCTGCCTATTTTGCTATTTGTTCACAGGGGATTACATTTCTCCACGAGTATTAAATTATAGCTCCTTAATTTACACTAACTAGAATAAACTTCATGAATGCTTTTTTGATTTCGAGATAGAGTTAGTTTGCAAGGATAACGGCGTCCATCTCTATCTCCCTCCAAAAACTTGCTCCCTTTTATGACTGCCTAGTATTGTTAAATTAGTTACATTTATTCATTTGATTTCAGAAGGTTTTCTATTAAATGTTTGTTATTTCGTAATGAAAAATCTCTCTGGTTATGTAGCCAAAGCTTTCAGTCTAGTTAAAACACTAACCAATTTTTACTTTTTAACCCCTTCCAGCTTCCATTCCATGTCATTATAATATGGGAATAGATCATGGGAGTTGCTTTCAGTTAAAAAAAAAAAGCTTATATCTCTATGCAAAATTTTAATTTGTATTTGTGACTGCCTTGTTTTACTTACTTAACTTAACAAACACTCCAGTAGTATTAGGCTCTAATTATCCTAAGTAACTCACGTTAATGAATTAAAAATCTTAACCATTCTGTGAAGTAATTGTTGCTTTGTTTATGAGGAAACTAAGGCTATTAGAAGTTAACTGGCCCCTAACTTTAGTGATGGAGCCTAGATGTAAATAAAGCTGGACCAGCCCAGAGTCTCTGCTTTTACACACTACCCTACACTCTCTGCTCATATTTTTTTAGAGAAAAAACACTTATTCCATTATAATGCTTTCCATGATAATTACGGGTTTAGAACATCAGTAGAAGCGTATTTTTTAAGAGAAAAATGTACAGGATTTCAATGGTTTAGAACTGATTTAAGGCTATGTATTACATACCGCAAAAAAATGTTAATATTTTAAAATGTTCTGCTCTTTGAATCCACTTTACCTTAATATATGGCAATAAGATAAAATTTTCCCCTATGTCCCTGTTTAATCTTCATAATTTATCATGATTTCTAATGTCAAAAGTATTAATTAGAATATAAATGAAAAATTAAGTCTCAACACTTATTCCATTACAATGCATTCCATGATCAATAAAGGTTTAGAGCATCAGTAGAAGGATCTTGGCAAGGGGTCTTTGCCGTTTTTCAAAAACCAACTAACATAGTATCATGCATATATCAACATGTCAGGGATAATTGATGGTAACCATAATGTTGATTCATCTTAAATATGTATTTATACAATTAATAGCGCTCTCTCTAGGTGGAAATATTGTGATTTTCTTTTCTTTTCCTCAAACATACTTTGCTGGACTACTAGTTTCTTCTTATTTTCTAATAAGGCAAACTTTTAGGTAAAATTAGAAGCAACATGGCTTATTAATATTATTTACTATTATAATACCTAGTAAAAATTGGCCGCAGGCTTCATCTTGAGTTAGCATTGTCCCTTGGTAAAGGCATAGGAAGCATTTCTCTGCAGGTGGGCAAGGTGGACTTAGATGTTTTACGGGTATCGGGGCATAGACACACACGGGTCTGCAGAGCTGGGGCTCAGTATTATGGGTATCGGGGCATAGACACATACGGGTCTGCAGAGCTGGGGCTCAGTATTACGGGTATCGGGACAGACACACACGGGTCTGCAGTGCTGGGACTTGTGCGCTGTGTGTGCACCTTCTGTGACCTCAGAGGTCACTCACAAATCTGGCTTACAGGGCATGTTCTAGTAAACTGAAATATGAACCTCACAAATTTTCCTTACTAGATACTTAACACTCACTCTTGGAACAAATAAAACCTGGACTTTCAGTGGCTTTGCCCAATAACAGTGCATCTCTGTCTACCTCAGAGCCTAGCATAGGTCTGGTAGCCCACTCTCTATACAGGGCTCTAATATCTGAGCACATCACCAGGCAGAAACCCAGCAGTCATGCCATCCCTATGTGGTTCATCCGGCAGATCCACAGACGCAGTAACAAATGCAGGAGCGTTTCATGTTGGCAGAGTCTCTCTCCCCTTTCCCATCTTCCCCCATAATATTTATCCTAGAGTTTCTTTATCTTCTTTCCTACTAAAAATCTGTGTATTTTTCCTTTCTAGTCATTACTTAAAAATCATTTATCATATTTTTGTTTATCCTTTTTTTTTAACCAAGGTTAAAAGACTTTGTTTGTTTGTTTGTTTGTTTGTTTTTGAGACGGAGTTTCGCTCTTGTTACCCAGGCTGGAGTGCAATGGTGCGATCTCGGTTCACTGCAACCTCCGCCTTCTGGGTTCAGGCAATTCTCCTGCCTCAGCCTCCTGAGTAGCTGGGATTACAGGCACGCGCCACCATGCCCAGCTAATTTTTTGTATTTTTAGTAGAGATGGGGTTTCACCATGTTGACCAGGTTGGTCTCGATCTCTCGACCTCGTGATCCACCTGCCTCGGCCTCCCAAAGTGCTGGGATTACAGGCTTGAGCCACCGCGCCCGGCCCCTACATTTTTTTTTTAGTAGAGACGGGGTTTCACCATGGTGACCAGGATGGTCCCGATCTCTTGACCTTGTGATCCACCCGCCTCCGCCTCCCAAAGTGCTGGGATTATAGGCTTGAGCCACCGTGCCCAGCCCAAAAGACTGTTTTTTAAGAGTTTTCATTCTTCCAGTAGATGAAAGACGGGGATGGTACTCATAGAATGTTAAACTTGGAGTGGACTGTAGAGCATATCAGTTCAAAGTATCTATCTCATTCGGCCTGAATTCCTAAAGACAGCCTCAGAAAAAATATTTGCAAATCATCTTGCGTGACCAGGCTTAAGAATGGTTGAGGAACCCTTTTCCAAAATAAAGTTTCTGAAGCTTGATATCACAGCTTGTATCCAGCAAAATAATCTGAGGTCATATACCAATGGTTCCCATATCGTTTGCTGTTACGCAGAATGAATTAAGCCACTTCAATTTGCATTCTCTTTCATTTGGTCCAGAAAACCATGTGAGCGATTTGATCGTGGTGGGGCGTCGACAGACGTGTAGGGCAAGCATGGGGCCTAAAAGTTTACCTGCCCTATTCTGGGTCATCAGAGTCAAATTGCACATCATTTAAAAATTTTCCCTTCCTGCCAAAATCATCGTTAAAAGAATGATTTGCAGTTTAAATATATTAGGTTGAATGTGGCAGTACCTTAAAACCTGTATTTTTATTCACGTGTTGTACCTCCTGCCAGCAATCACATTTCTGTTTGTTTTAAATCGCCTATGACTAGAAAGACGTTTGCACTATCTTAAGAGTGTGTGTGTGTGTGTGTGTGTGTGTGTGTGTGTGTGTGTGTGTTTCAATCTCTTGGTTTTTTTAGGAGACAAACGCAGGGGAATGAAAAATACCTGTTGTAGTACCTACCACTTGTAATAGGACCTATTTGATATTTAATAATAAATGTATGACATTGTCCCAGTGCTGCCTTGCCCTGAGAGAGTAAAAGGACAACACAGTCTATAAGGTAGTATCAGCAGGTCCTCTGAAACTGTGATTTTGCAAAATAATAATCATGCCTGCCTATTTTGCTATTTGTTCACGTGGAATATATTTCTCCATGAGTACTAATTATAGCTCCTTAATTTACACCGACTAGAACAAACTTTGTGAATGTTTTTTTTTTTTTTGTTTGTTTGTTTGTTGAGATAGAGTTGCTCTTGTTGCCCAGGCTGGAGTGCAGTGGCGCAATCTTGACTCACTGCAACCTCCACCTCCTGTATTCAAGCGATCCTCCTGCCTCAGCCTTCCAAGTAGCTGGGATTACAGGCATGTGCCACCACATCAGGCTAATATTTTTTGTATTTTTAGTAGAGAAAAGGTTTCACCAAGTTGATCAGACAACTCTTTATCTCAGTGATCTACCCGCCAGGCCTTCCAAAGTGCTGGATTACAGGCGTGAGTTAAACATGCCCAGCCTGAATGCTATTTAATGCTTACATGTTAAAAATCAGTTAAAATCACGGCAACCTAGTACATTGTCCCTTCCTGTGACCGAAAGAGTATCAATATTTCTCAAAAGTCATTTTAAGTCTCTGCTATAAGCACATGTTAAACACATTATTAATTTTTCTTTGAACAAACTCCCAAAATATCCCAGAACGTTGCAAAGAAACTTACTTGTAATACTACAAGTCAGCTAATTAATATGTTGTAACAGAATAGAGACAAAATGGAATTCTTCCAAATTTTAAGGAACCTTAGAGATAGTGTTTGTTTCAGTTTTAGCAAATATTTATATGGGTATTAAAACTGTTGGGTCCTGTAAAGGAAGAAAAATATTTACTCTTAATACAAAAGAAATGTACTAATTTTGCTGAATAGAGCCATGTAAAAAGTAGTAGCCTCTTAGCAGCTGGAAGATGGAGAGAGGGGCTGATTTGACATTAGCAATGCTGAGATCCTTCCTGTTGTTCAGTCTTTTATATTCGTGTAATGCCGGAAAGTTACCAGCTTAAAAAATATGTAATTCAATTCCATCTTACTTTTTTTTTTTTTTTTGGCTTATTAGCCTCCTTAGTTTATCAGCTGGAAACCTGGGCCCTGGGAAGTTGCCCTCAGAGTGTCAGGGACTGGGGACTGTCTTGGGGTAAGCATGGACGCTGCATTCGATACAAGGTTAGGAATTAACTCCAGGGCTGGGCACTGAGGAATCCCAGAAGGAAAACTGTCCCCAGCCTTGAGCATGGGCCTCCCTCTCTTGTAATGTTACACTTTATTTTCTGCTGCAGTAACTATGGCAGGACAACTCTGCTATCCTGAGCTTCCAGTGTTCCAGAATGTTCTCTTGAACATTCAGGGCACCTTGGCTGCTTCTCAAATGTCCCAGTGGCCTCTGGATGCCAAAGCATTAGTGACAGCCTAGCATAGCCTAGTCAAAGAGGGCGTGTCTATCAGCTGTGTCTTCCACACCTGCAGGCTCCAGGTGCAGGCAGGCACAACGTACCCAGGGATTTTTATTTATCCAGTCATACCAAAACAGATGTATACTTGTTAAGAAAGATTTTTGTATTCCACCCTAGACCCTAAGCTAAAAGTATTGCAGAGAAATGAACTCAACCTAGTAACAGTTTTCAAACAGGAAAGCCGTGATCTTAATACTCCAGGAACCGTCGCTCTGCTCATCACATGGTTATTCAGGGCATGTTCTGACTCTAGCACTGTGCCTGCCACTCATCTTATAAATTTGCACTGCTAGGGGCTATTTTATCTCAGAATGATAGCTATTCAAAGACATGAGTCCATCTGACAAATAGATTTGAGTACATGTTTTCAAACTGCACATTTATTGGGCTCTTTCATGACTATGTTGGAATGTGTCATGTTTTACATTGGCAATTAATTTAAACAGTGTGTGCTGCAGTTTCATAAATCAGCACATTTACTAAGTAGGTAGGATCCTGTTGATCCATTTATAAGTTAAAAAATTAGTGTGTGTTTCTCTTTATGCCAACTTGTATTAGCAAAAGAATGTTTTCGGATTCTCTGAATGGATCTGTATTGAGACTGTATAGTGCATGCTGTTTCTAAAATGATTATTTATCAAGCTTGAACTTTTGTGTTTACTGCTTGGGGGTACCATTCAGAGTACCTTAAAAGCCCTGTTCAGTTTAATCTTCATAGTTAACCTGTGACAAAAGTATTGTTACCCCTTTTTAAGACAAAGAGCCTAAAACAAAGAGATGAAATAATTTGCCCAAAGTCACAACCAATTGCAAGGGGTAGGGCCAAGATGCAAAGACAAGAAAGCAAGTTCCCAGCCCGTACACATTTTTGTTTGTTTTTGTTTTTATGAGACAGAGTGTCACTCAATCTTCCAGGTTAGAGGGCAGTATTGCAATCTCAGCCCACTGCAACCTCCACCTCCGGGGCTCAAGCCCTTCTCCTGCCTCAGCCTCCCAAGCAGCTGAGATTACGGGTGCCTACTATGACGGCCTGCTAATTTTGGGGATTTTTTAGTAGAGACAGGGTTTCACCATGTTGGCTAGGCTGGTCTTGAACTCCTGACCTCAGGTGATCAGCCAACCTTGGCCTCTCGAAGTACTGGGATATTTTAAATTCAAGGGTACATGTGCAGTTTTCTTATATAGGTAAACCTGTGTCACAGGAGTTTGTTGTACAGATTATTTCATCACCCACGTATTAAGCCTAGTTCACATTAGTTATTTTCAGGATCCTCTCCTCCTCCCACCTTCCAGTGTCTGGTAGGCCCCAGTGTCTGTTGTTCTTCTCTTTGTGCCCACCTGTTCTCATCCTTTAGCTCCTACTTATAAACAAGGACATTTGATTTTTTTTCCCTGTATTACTTTGCTGAAGATAATGGCCTTTAGCTCCATCCATGTTCCTACAAAGGATATAATCTTGTCCTTTCTATGACTGCATAGTATTCCATGGTGTATATGTGCCACATTTTCTTGATCCAGTCTGCCATTGATGGCCATTTAGGTTGGTTTCATGCCTTTGCTATTGGGAATAGTGCTGCAATGAACATACACATCTACAAGGAAGTTAAACAAATTCACCAGAAGAAAAATAACAGCCTGTACTGTTAACAATGATGCCATGCTTTTTTTTAAGGATTATAATGAGACCCGATCCAATAGGCTGTGCCCTCTGATTTTTTTTCCTCCTGCTCATCCTAATGTGCTGCAGATTATTAGAGTTGGAAGGAGCTAGTTTTCAGGGAGCGCAGTTCCAGTGCTGATGACTAATGACTGGGCTAAAACTAATGTTTAGGCATTAGCCTTAGCCATTAATTCCTGAATAGCACATAGATTATAAGTGTGCGTATTGGCCGTGCTGAATGCTAAATGATTGTATTATCTCTGCTTACAATTATACTCTTAGGCTCACACTGACATAGATTTAATATAATACAGCATTTACATTGCTGTTTCTTTCATAGTTACACATTTAAATATATTTTTAATGATTTTTTAGAATTTTATAGTGAATATTTCTAAAATGTAGTTTTCAGAGGGAAGGTGGCTAATTATCGCAGGGTAGATAACAATAGAATTTGCCACCATCATCATCAGCAAACATTAACTCTACCTTTGTTGTGTGTACAACATTGTCGGAGGCTCTGAGGATTCTCCTTCTGTGTTCTCAGAAGCAGTTTATAGGCTTCCTGGAGTAGCATGTGGTAGCCGCCCCAAGCTGTGGGCAAGCTGTCCACATGCCCCAGCTAAAAAACTAATTGAGTATTTTAGGCGGCAGATTGGGGATCCAGGAGGGGACACATTTAATAAGTACTTACATAAGTAGTCAAGTGGTATTGAAACAAAGGCTTTCATCGACAAATTACTTGTATTGTTTCACTAATCTTATAAAATGATATTTGGTTATTTTCCATCATTAGATAGTTTTAAATTTCTCTGCTCACAACAGAATTATATATTTTTGTCAAGTAGCTATAAGGAAACTTAAAATTGTGCTTATCAAGTTCACAGAATCAGAAAAGAAATAAATAAATGGAGTTTTAATTCATTCATAAATTGGAACTTAAAGGAATGTCTGTCTCTAGCTTATCATGTGACAAATAAACCAGGAAGGTCTGTGCGTGAGAGAAGAGAAAAAGCTAAGTGTTTTTATCTCCAGTAGGGGAACATGTCTTTGAGGGGCTAAGAAAAGTTGATAAACTGTGATCCACAGTGTGTTTTATGGAGTTGCCTTTACATTAAGTTTATTTTTCAAAAAACAAGTTACCATTTAGGTTACTTCAGTAGAAGTCATCAGACCTGAATAAATTACTTTAAATATATTTAATTGCTGATTTTCTAGTGTAAATGCGTTTTACAACATTACATTTTCAAGTCATTGCAGATTTTCTTAGAGATGATAGATAGTCTCCATTTTCCACACTTGATGTACCCATTTTCCCCCTAAATTCATCCCAGGACTATACTGCACTTGTGCATTAATAACTCACTTTTAAAATGAAATAAAATAATGTCTTCATGAAGATCTCCTGAATATTTAGTGTGTGGCTGTGATGTGAGTGTGACGTCTAGCAATGGCGTTGATGTGACTGTAACAGTATCATGTGCACTTCTTCCTCTCACGTAATTGCTCCTTAGTTGAGAGGCTTTGATGCTTACTTTCTTGATCCTTTCTTTATTGGCCATTATCCCCATGTGCTAATCGAGATTCTACCCACGGTCTTCAATTACATTTTTCCATTCCATTCAAACATACAGTTCTGGACTCTGAGTTTGATGATATTAATTTCTATTTCGATAATTAGAATGACCTTTATAATTGCATGTTTTAACTTGACTATATTCCCCTCAATTTAACTATGAGACTGCATCACTAGTGAGAGAAGAAAAATGATGGTCTGTTATTTTTATAGCTGTTCTTTTTCTTTCTAATGTAAAGCTTCAAATTAATGGACATTTACAATTTGTGAATCTGTTTCTGTGGGTCACTTTTGGAAAATGAGTATATATGATCAACACTTTTGTCCACAAATTCCCTCAGAGTAGAAAGCTAAATCCTATTCTGTGATCATATATCATTATGTTTGAAAGGAGCAAATAACGATTGAACATATATGGCCTGTACAACATTTTGCTATTAACGTGACATATTATCATATTTGATTATTAAAGCAATGTTTTAATCTATATTTTATTATTTCATTATATAAGTGAGCCAAGGAGGTTAAGCTTTTACTGATTACTTCCATAAGTTTTTAAAGATAGTATACTTTGGATAAAGCATGTGGAAGGGGCCTTGGGGATTATAAGGATAAACTTGCTCAAACCAAGGGCAAGCTTAGAACTTTATCCCCTTTTAAACAAATAATGCAAACAATAATCTAGATAGTTTCTCTTTTTTCTTAACTATGACAAACTTAAAAGCAAACTGAGATTGAAATGTGGAACCTAATCAGGCAACTGATACGTCTATTTTGTTGGGGGCCCATTTTTTCAATTCTGCCTTTTTTGTTGTTGGGTTTACGTTGTAGAAATGAAATGCTATTCAAGTAGGTTTATACATCTAATTTATATATATATATATATGTACTTTACATATGTATACACACACACACGGGTGTGTATGAGTTTCCTTGTACTCACAAATATAAACATGACACACACACACACACATCACATACATGCAGACAGAATCCCCTAGTAAAATACTAAATACTTGTCCTGCCTTTGTAGTTATCATTATGAAATCAGTTGGGCTAAAGAAAAATTCATCATTTTACTTCTATGAATGCACGTTGCATTTCCCTTTGCTAAATAGTCAATCAGTCACCTAAATAGTTAATGCATATTATTTCAATGAAAAGATAAGATTTTTTTATTTAATTTATGTTTAGAGTTTCTGATGGGAGATTATATTGAATGTAAGTATGAATGACATGAATCAATACTACTCTGATAATCTATAACTTTTCTTACAGACAATGGAATGTAATTATAAATGAATTTTAACCCTTATAGCAAGCTTCTCCATCCTATGGCCCAGGATGGCTTTGCTTGTGGACCCATGCAAATTCATAAACTTTCTTAAAACATTATCAGGTTTTCTTTTGCAATTTTTAAAGCTCATTAGTTATTGTTAGTGTTAATGTATTTTATGTGTGACCCAACACAATTCTTCCCGTGTGGCCCACGGAAGCCAAAAGATTGTAACCCTGCCTTATAGTTTAATAATTCAAAAAAATAAAAACAGTATAATTGCATTTATATTTGGCTACCATATATATATGTAGATCAGTAATGATTTACAATAAATACCAAATTTAGATAAGATTGGGTACCCTCAGGGTGATATGGCTGTAGGCAATAAATACCAAATTCAAATCATCAGTGTTATATAAGATGTCTATTTACTATTCAGTGCTTTCTCATTTACTTTCTAAGCAAATATACAAAAACAGATGGCTGTTTCCCAGCTCTTGGAATTAGCTGGTCAATCTTGTATTGGAATGTTCAACAGGTCTGTTGTTCTGCTTTCATATTTGGAGACTCTCTAGTTTTTTGCATTATTTTTCAGCTGGACTTTTTGGTTTTATTCCATCATATTGGCTATGACAAGTCACTATCATTGCATCATTCCCTGATTAAGTAGGGCAATTTTGGCAACTTGAAAATCTGGAAATAAATATACCAATATACAGTAATTGCAAGTTCAGAGTTTAGTATTATGGACTTTTAAATATCCTACTTCTTATCCTGTTTGGTTGGATTTTTGAAGTCTCATACCAAAGACAGAGATATTAGATCAACACAATGTTAAGTAAGAAGGAATTCCAACACAGTAGTTATTGCTGTGTTTCCATTTTACTGAGGTGAGTTGCGTGACAACCAGTGAGCTATCTTGCCTTTCATATGGCCACTGCTGGCAGGTGCAGGATTAGAATTTCTTACTTCCCTTCTGCGAGAGGGTACTGCTCTTGCCTAAATGAGGTATATTAGTAAGAATCAGAATGGTGATTGACATGTCACAGTGAAGGTAGAAAATTAGTAGTGAGAGGGGTGGTAAGAAGGTGCCACAATGAGAAAATCATCAAGAAGGACAGGAAAGCTTCTAAGGTAAAAATCACAGTAAATAAGAGAAAAATGAAAAATGATAAAAGGAGGCTTAAGACTAAAAATTGTGCTTGTACTAATTTATTTCCAATTTAAAAAGTTGAAGTCAGTAAAACATATAGACAAGATTGACACTTGCTATAGAATTCTGTTGTCACTTTTGCAATCTAATTTACTAAATGTATATAGTTATATATAAGCTATATAACTTACAGAGCCACATCCAGCAGGTAGTACATATATTTATATATCATGTTATATATTATTTAGTATATTTTATATGTTATATACATTTCACACCCTGTTGGATGTGGCTCTGTAGGGCTTCCCATCAAGACATAGAGCCTCTTTCTGCCCCTATAAACTGCACTTGAGACTTCTTGTCTACAAGAAGGTCCCAGGAATGATTCTGCAAGGGTTCCACATCTAAGTCACAGTCTTCTGCTTCTTTCTGGGATCCCTGAAACAGCTATGACAAGAAGCTTGGGCTAGCCTGTAAAGGCCAGAGAATACAATGAGAAAAGGCCAGGTGACCCAGGGCACCATCCTCAACTGCAGCAGCGCAGTAACCACCCAGAAAAGCGGTAACTAGAACAGGAAATCAACTGGACCCCATTACTTGGTAGGCAACATTTTGGCTATTTCTGGTTATTTTCTCCCTATGCACACTTTATAGATCCTGTTGCATGGCATGATAATCATAGTATCCATGACTTTATGTCTTCTATTAACTTAATGATACTTCACCATTAATTTTCTTGGCAATATTCTCTTGGACAATAAAAGTTTCCCTTGGGAAAGGACACTATGTATATGTCAATTTCTTTACCTTTAGACAGGTCTGACTTTTGCCATCATAAATGATGCTGTGATAATTGCCTGATCATTTTATATTTATCCTCCTAATATACCTTCCAAAAAATCTAAGGGCTGCTTTTATTATGCCCACTTTTATTCACTGGTTTTCTATCAGTTGTCTTTGTGTAATGTTTTAAGAAAAATTATAATTTTGGATGCTTTTGCTATCATAAAGGTGTCAATTAATTAAACATATTCCATTGAACATGGAATATGTTGAAAAATATATTGAAAAATATAGCTATATTGAAAAATAGAGCTCAGGTAAGAGAGAAGATCAGACTAGAGATTAGCATTGTTAAAAAGTGATTAGGAAGAAGTGATGAAGGTAACTTTAATCTAAACAATAGAAGATTCACTTTCCTAAGGATGTGACCCCACAGTGGAGATAATTAAATATAAATGGTTTTGTTTAATTGGCTGACATTGTGATATCACCTTAGTGACTCCAGCTCAATTTTCCCCAGTAAGAAGTAATTAAAAATCACTTTTCAACAATGATCTTTCTTGATGGTCAAGGTCTTACACTGTTCCTCAGATAATATTATTCTTGGCAGAAATTTGTGAATGAAACTGCGAAATAAAAGTCAGTGAAAGATGCCCAGGATTCACTTAAAAATGAATGTACTTAAATTGGAGAGGAGTGAGATAAGAGATTCCAATTCAATAAGTATCTCAAAGAGTCATCAATACTAATTTAAAGAACTTCAATATTAAATTAAGGAATTGACATCAGATCTGCAAAGATGTCAGAGTGTGGCTGAGATGTCTAGTGTTCATTAACATCAATAATTTATCTGAAATTTTTGGAGAAAGTGTAATTTCTCTGGCACACAAACTATTCTGAATCAGTTTCTTCCTGTCTCTCTGTCTCCTTCCTGTCCTTCACTCTCCCCCTCTCCCTCACATCTGTCATCCTTTCTCTTCACTGTTCTACACACTTTTACTCTGAGTATGTTAGCAGGGGTCTGTTTTCTATCATTCCTACAAACCTCTTAGAGTTTAATTATGGTAAAAGAGGTCTCATTCTGTATCCCAGCCAGAGTGCATGCAGTATTTATAAAAGCATCTCTTTTGAGAGGTGGGTGGATATGGGAGGTCATTTATTATATACATCCGTAGTTTCTCAAAGATTTAATAATCTTCCAAACCTACATAAACATCAGAAAACATTGTCAGGAGATTACAGACACTGTGAAGTGCAATTTCTTTTAATGTAAGGGAATTAGGCCTTGGGCAAGTGACTTGCTCTCTCAGAGACTTCACCTTAATCTGTAAAACCAGAACAGCAATACCTAAGTCACAGAGCGGGTGAATTATAAAACGATGAATACTCAGCCTCGATTCTTGCTTAAGATTCTTTTTCTTTTTAGCACTTTGCTTTCAAGACAGTGTCCTCACATAGCTGCTGAGGCTCTGGGTTTTCCGTGGTCAGTTTCAACATTCTACACTAAGGACAGCCACCAGCCTTCAGTGGGTGACCCTCCCTTCCCAGGTTTGGCCCACCCTCCACTGTGAGTCTCTCTGATGTTGAGTGGCGGAGGCCTAAACCGATGAAGTCATCATACTCTCTTGGCCGTGGTGATTGGTCCAGGCATGGTCACATGTCCTGTGCTTCCAATCAGGAGAAAGCCACGGTTTTGGTTCATGGTTGAAGGAGAGAAGCTAGTTCATTCCCTGAGCCATGTGTGCTGAGCCCAGAACTTCAGCTGCCATTTCAAACTAGGAGAGAAAAGACTTTCCAAGAAGCAGGAAAGAACTGAGAAGCCTGATCAGATCCTGCCTGAAGCCTACCTTACCCCACTAACTTTTCAGTCACAGAATGAATTAATTTTAATATTTAAGACATGGGTTTTTTAAAAGACAAAAAAAAATTCCCATTGAGTCCTGAATTATTTGAGCAATTCAGAAATTTCCCTGCTACAGTTATCACAGTTTTGGGTCTAAGAAGTGGCATTCAGTGTTTCCAAACTTATACAAAGCTATATATCTAGTAAACACAGCTACTCATAGTGTTATTTAATTTGATAATTTCATCTTTCTCCTTTCTTGTAAAAGATAGGAGGATAGTGGCATTGTGTTGTGCTGTGATGAAAGGATAAAGGATAGTGTTTATCCCCATCTACCAAGAGCACTTACGTGTGTCTCTAGACTCAACTTAGCGTCTCTTCTTCTGTGTTCCAGTAACATCTTCTGATCATCTTTACCTCATTTCTCACCAAGTTAAATGCAAACTTCTCTGTATGTCTCTGCCTCATCTTCTGTTAAGCTGCATCTCAAGGGAGGAGAGCCTGATTCACACACGGAACATCTGGTTAGGTTTGCCATATACCACACAAATTCCCCACTTCAATTTGGAACTCAAAGAGCATTTAAAAAATATTATTACATTCCAAATGTTGAATGAGACAAGCTAGCTCTAAAGAGCTATTGGTTATTTATCTGAAATTCAGTTTTAATTGAGTGTCCTGTATTTTTATTTGCTATGATACTCAGTCTAGCAGCTGTATGCTTGTTTAACTGTGTAGTTACTTCCTCTATGTGGTTCACACAATCCTGCCTTGAAATTGAAGGGGGAAATTATTTACCACTGTGTAGCAAATTACGCTCAATGTTAGGGGCTAAAATGCCAAATGTTTATTATTTCATTGTTTCTGATCTGAGCATGGTTTAGCTGCCTGCCTCAGCCCTTAAGGTGTTTCTATAAGTTGCAGTTAACTTGTTGTTGGGACTCACTCTCAACTGGTGGAATGGGCAGGTGTCTTTTTTATACCCATGCACGTGGCCGTGAATAGCCCTCAGTCCCTTCCATAGGGACATCTCCAGGGGCTGTCTCAAGACATGGGACAGGCTTCTCTGTGGGAAAGGGATCCAAGAAAGAGGTAAAAGCCACAGTCTTTTATAACCTAATCTCAAGCAAGAGCCCATCACTTTGGCAATAATCTAAACAATATGTATGAAACATTGAGTCCAGCCCACATGCAAGAGAGAATCCCAGGAGTTCATAAATACCAGGAGGGTGGGGACCCATGAGCTCACTTAGATATTCCTTACCATACATCCAGTTCTAGATTTGTGGAGCCTCACTTTTCCACTGCAATCAAAGCAGAAATAGCTAGAGAATACAGTTGATCTTTAAGCTTCCCCCCCTCCCCGCCCACTGCCCACCACCACCACCACCACCACGTGAATAAGATAGTGTCTGTTGTAACACAGTGCCTGGGAAACCATGGCTATTCTGTGTAATACAGGAGCCATGAGAAACACTGGTTATTTAGATTTATAGTTAATCAAATTTAAACTTCATTTAATTTATAGTTAATCAAATTGAAACTTCATTTTCTCAGTCACACTAGTCATATCTCAATAGCCATGCCTTCCCAGTGGCTACTGTGTCACAAAGAGAAAGCCAAGAACATTCCAGACATTCTTTTTACCGTGCAGACTTGACCCTCTGAGCTTGGTCTAGTGTTTTATTTTAGATGGAGCAGAATTTTTCTTATTAAAAGTCACAAACACTGCTCTTGTACCATTTTTTTCAAATTTTAGGTAGTCATGCACTTACTAAAATGATTTGCATGCTAAACTCTCCTTGATTTGCCTTCTCATGAGAAAGAGATACGTTAAGCAATGTACATTGTTTCCTTTTATTTGAAAATATTATCTGCTGCTTTGGTGGTATTAAACCATGATACTCAAATGAAAGATGCTGATTATTACATTATGCAAAAAAGAACAGAAAATCTGGAGTATTGCGAGAAACATAATTTATGTAAAAACATGCAGACAATTGCATTCAAGTGTTTGATGTAAGTAATGAGAGAATCACACATAATGGGCATTTTTTATTAAACTGGGATTTAGTAGATTCCTTTTATGAATGAAGTTACTCAAGTAAATTGGATTGTAAGCCAAGATATAAAGAAAGAATAAAATATAAAGATGGAAATTTCAGAAGCTTGGCACATAAATATCAAGATGAACAAATTAACTTAGCTTTAAATATTCTATCAGTTTAGCTGCATTGGAAAGAATAGGTAAGTTTGGGATTTGACTTAGTGAAATCAAGTGGGAAGCTTCCTCTAAGGAATCGTGTAGTATTTGGCAATGTATCATTCCATATCCAGTATGGACTGAACATTTGGTAAGTGCCAGCTAAAGAAACTGTAGAGTACAATTACTGATCACACATGCATCTCTTCTTATGTACTTCTTAGTTTAGGAGTGCAGATAAGTCATGCATAAATTGATTACATTACAAAGTCAAAAATAATTAGGGTAAAATATTTATAATAAATACCATAAGAAGTTGGAGAGAAAACAATTCAAGGACTGCAAGGAGTTGTTTTCACAATTGTAATCCTTACACCTGGAAAAGAGCCTGGAATAGGGTTGCTTTCAAAAAATGCCAAGTGAATGAATGAGTTAGGAAACCTACATGGACAGGTGAACAGTTGACCTGGGCCTTAGAGGGTT
The DNA here is from genome assembly GCA_028533165.1 of Leontopithecus rosalia. NCBI lineage: Eukaryota > Metazoa > Chordata > Mammalia > Primates > Cebidae > Leontopithecus > Leontopithecus rosalia. The sequence continues at coordinate 3,342,150 of CM052661.1, read as the reverse complement.
GGTTTGACACAGGTCTGTGATGGTGATGGATGTCTGATCCAGAGGAAGCCAGCAGCATGGGCCCTAAGCAGGAATGTGGAAACCTCGGCTCTTTGTGCAGAAATGCAGGTGGTACAGCTGGACCCTGGAAGGTACCGTGCAGGGGAGCAGTAATAGATGAGGATAGAGAGATTGGTGCATTCTGCATATGGAAGGCAGTTATGCCATGCTAAAGAGTGTGAACTTGCAATCTCAGGTTCTCATCTCCAGCCCTGGAATAATAACATTTGTCTAACACAACTTTTACAGGCATTGGAATATGTGAATGGGAAAAGTGATTTGAATTTATTTTTTGGGGAAAAAAATCTAAAAATGTTGCAGGAATTTATGGGTATGTTATAAACGAGAAAAGATCATGATGAGTACATATGTCATCCTCAAGCAGAATCCTTTGAAATTCTATGTCCCTTGGGTACCTCTTCTGAAATGTTTAATTTAGAAAAAAAATGCTAGATATATCAGTGTACTTTTGTCAGAACTCCAGCTCCTCCAACTTACTCTACTTCTCTTAAGTGAATGTAATGAAACAAATGTTTTCCACCAAGAATGCATGTTTGTAGAAACAGAATTGGAGAATGGACTGTTAAGATTTTCATGCATCGTCCATGTTCCATAGTCTAATACTCTGATTACAGACTTTATCTCTACCTAGTAACACTTCATTAATCTCACATATCTCATTCCAGTCAGAAGGAAGTAGAGGTACCCATAGATTAGGAAAAAAGGGAAGTATTTTGACATTTTAAATTCAAGGTATAAATGAATATGCTTTTCACAGGTTGTACTTGAATTCAGTTTAACATAAATTACCTGAATATACTGAACTGCATGAATTGAGACAGAATATATTTTTATATCATTGAGATGCAAATTGCATAGATTCATAGACTCTAGCCAAGGCAAAGGAGTAGTTCAAGAAAATAGAAAGGGCTAGAGAGAGAGAAGAGGGGATAACAGTCCTGCAGCGAGAAATGAGTAGACTGTTACAGGTCCTTCACTCTTAGCAACAAGGAGGTTTGGGTAACTTTTACAAGAGAAGCCGCTGGAGGGAGAAAAAAAGTTAGTGATACATATTCTTAATCGTTGATTCACCTATAAGTCCTTACTGTAAATGATTCAACTTTGATTCACCTACAGGTGCTCATCAGCCCTCTTTTGTGTTCTATGTCTGTAACTTATTTTAATCTGACAGAGGTTTTGAATATTCAAATAATTATTTAATCTCGCATTCATTTTACAAGTTCTTCAGCTCTAACACTCTTCTATGCACACAGGATACGGTATTGAGGAAAACACATACACGCAAAAATCTCTTCTGCGTTACGTTCTATAATAATAGTGGAAAGAGATACTCATAGAAAGTACAAGCAAATTACATAATATAAACGATGATGGATGCTATGGAAATAATTCAGAAAATGCAGATAGTGCTGCCATTAGAAGGAAGAAACGTTTACATTTAAATAGGCAGTCCATGAAATGTCCTCATTGAGAAGGAAGCATCTGAACCTCCAAAAGTGAGGATGGGATAGGGACCAAGCCATGCGCAGGGCAGGCAGCCCCCCAGAAGTGTGCTCAGGCGTTGACTTGCATGGCGTCCCCGGAGCAGCAAGGGAAGTCACGTGACTGGGGGGGGGGGCACGGAACCTGGAAGCGGAAGTGCCGGAGCACACTCCTGACAGGAACTTCCGGGGCATCAGAAGGACGTTGGCTTTCACTCCAAGTGAGTTGGCAAGGCTCTGGAAGGTTCCAGGTGGAGGACTGATGCAATTTATCTTACAAGTCATAAGATTCCTCTAATGCCTGCGTTGAGAATAGCAAAATATGAAAAAAAGCAACATCTGTTTAGGGGCTGCCATTTCACCTGAAGGAGAGCGAATGGCAGCAAGGCCTCAGCAGAGGTGGCCAGAATGAGTCAGATTTGGATATTTTGAAGAAAACCAGCGGGATGTGCGGAAAGATTAAAGGCGCGACGTGAGAAAAAGCTGGGTGTTTACCATGGCTCCTGTCTTCTGGCCTGAGGAGCTGGAAAACGCAGTTGTCATGTATCTAGATGGAAGAAGACCCATCAGAGGGACGTCCTTAGAGGAAGGATCAGAAGTTGCCTTCAGGAAGAGGACAGGAAGATGGAGGCACATCGGGCATCTGTGTGCAGTGTTGAGAACACTGCTGGGCTTCGTTCAGTGACGTGTTGGCGAGGTGCACCGTGTTCAGATTCTGAAACTGTAGCACCAGTGTTTACACCGTGAGGCTGGGCATCACCACCAGTGAGTTCAGGAGGCAGAGAAAAGGGGTTCGAGGACTAAGCCAAGAGGCTTAGAGATAGGAAACGACATCAAGATGTCGAAAAGAAAAGAAGGAACCAGCAGCTGGAGCTGAGTAAGAGTGAGCAGCTGATGAGATAGGAGGAAAATGAGGAGAACAGCTTGAGGATAGCAGCGATGATCAGGTGCATCAAAGGCCAAAGCTGAATAGAGCAAGGCCTGGCACTGGCCATGAGATAAGCAGTCCTGATGCCATCAGTCACCCTGTCCAGAGCAACTCTGGTGGGAGCTGGAGGCAGCAGAGAGCCAGGGTGAAGTAACTTTAAGAGAACATGAAAGGAGGGAGGAGAATTTTGTTGTCAAGAAAAGAAATAAAGCATAACTTGAGGAGCCAGTGAGGTCGAAGAGTATTGTGTGTCTTTCCTTTGTGTTTTCAGAAAGAATAAACAACAGCATTTAAAAAAATTATGAGGAAGATGCATTCCAGAGTAGAAAACAGGGTGAAAGAAGTTCATCTTGTACACACAATGGTGGCTTTTTGTCTCTGTGCAGCTCCTCTGTTCTCCTTGTAGTTCTCATCTGCCCACTGTTGTGTTCTATGTCTGTAACTTATTTTAATCTAGTGTTATGCCTTTAACTCCTTTCTCTACTTTTACCACATAACTTTTCTAAGAATATATTTTACTGCAATTTACTAAAATATAAAAATGTATTTAAAATATGTATTAGGATCAGACTTTACAGAAAAGATAATTCATCTCTTTTTTTTAGAGAGAGAGAAAGGATCTCACTCTTTCACTAAGATTGAATATTGTGGCACAATCAAGAATCACTGCAGCCTCGACCTCCTGGTCTCAAGGGATCCTCCAGCCTCAGCCTCCTGAGTAGCTGGGAACACAGGTGCATGCTACCATGCCAGCTAATTACATATATATATACATATATATATGTATATATATATATATGTATATATATATATATACACACACATATCCACAAACATATATGTATGTGTGTATATATATGTGTATACACACACACATATAGATAGACAGATAGATAGATAGATAGATAGATAGATAGATTTTAGAAGGGATGGAGTCTGGCTGTGTTGCTCAGGCTGATCTCAAACTCCTGAACTCAAGTGATCCTCCATCCTTGTTCTTTCAAAGTGCTGGAATGACGGGTATGAACCACTACATCAGGTTTGATTAACATTTTTAACTGGTCATATAACCAGTATCTTTTTATGTGGCCAATGTGTATCTTCCAAACAGAGTGATGATTTATCTGTCCCCACATATTCTATTCTCTGCCATTCACATGTCCTTAAATGGTTAATTATTTGCAACAAGGAATAATTAACCTTAAATAGTTAATTTCTGTAACAAGCCAGATTTTGTATAAATCAGAGGTGTCTACATACATTTTAGAAAATGTTACAGGTGTACTATTTCTAATGTAGCCTCTCAGTCGCCATTATTTTATTCCAGTTTGTTGTTAACATTTCTATCACCATTTCTCTTACATGAACACTTTAACCTGACATTTAAAGTAGCTTCTTATTTAAATTAAAGAGGTACCAGGCACCCTACATGAAGTCTTATTTAGATACCTCTAACTTATATAAGACAGCTTTCTATTATAGATACAAAATTTCCAAACTGCAAGGAGAAATCACTTTTCTCCCATTTACAGAAACTCCGTTCCTAAAATCCTAGATTTTCCAAGTCAAAACACAGGCCCTTTGGAAGAAATTATCTTGTTTTCTACTTCAGAATTATGTAGAAGATAAAATGTCACCTAAGTAACATCTTGGGTTTATATGTGAACTTGAGGGTTTTACATTTATCTATAGATACTTTAAGTGATTTTTCTCTTTCCCCTTTGTTGCTGTTTTCTGGCAGTCCCCTGAGAAACAAAAAGGTTTAACAAATACCTAGTGCAGGGACAGGCAGAAAGCACACCACTTTCAGCATGTGCTGTCGGGCATGGTGGCCACTGGCCCCACATGGCTGCTGAGCATTCGAAATGAGGCTGCTGAAACTTTGGAAATACATTTTAAATTTTATTTATTTTTCATTAAAACGAATTTAAATTTTAAAAAGTAGTTTAAAATATTTTACGATTATACGCACCCTAATCACTTTGGTAGGGCTATATTTTTACTTTCTATTTTTAACTTCAGTAACTTTTGGAGAACAGGTGGTTTTGGGTTACATAGTTATGTTCTTTAGTGGTGATTTTCAAGATTTTGGTGTACCCGTTACTCGAGCAGTGTGCACTGTACCCAATGTGTAGTCTTTTATCCCTCAATCCCATCTTACGCTTCACCTGGAGTCCCCAAATTCCATTGTATCATATTCATGCCTTTGATTCTCATGGCTTAGCTCCCACTTATAAATGAGAATATCTAGTACTTGGTTTTCCATTCCTGAGTTACTTCACTTGGGGTAATGGCTTCCGACTTTATCCAAGTTGCTGCAAATGTTACTCCATTGTGTTTTATGGCTATTATTCTGTGATTTATTTTACTGTAATTGTGGGAACTTTACATCTGAATAACATGTGCAATAGGTATATAATACATATTGTATTTTATAAACCTGTTATAAAACAGATAATACAAAATATTTCATTAAGAACTTTTATATTTACATATTTTATATCGATTGCATATTGATATGGTGATATTCTGGATATATTGGGTTAAATAAAATATAAAAACTATTTTGCATTTGCCCTTAAAGGAGACTGTTACAAATTACAGATAATGTTATGGTACTCCCGTTACATTTCCATTAGACAGTCCTGCTCTGTGACCTCATCATTAAGAATGTAATTAATAAAGGATTTGGAATTCAGTTATTCAAGTGTAAGCATGTAAATAAGGTAGAGGAAAGGATTCAAAGAGATGTGAAGTAGCTAATTGCAAACTTTGAAAAGATTAACAAAATAGACCACTAGCCATATTAATAGAGAAGAGAGAAGAATCAAATAGACACAATAAAAATGATAAAAGGGGTATCACCACTGATCCCACAGAAATACAAACTATCACCAGAGTACTATAAACACCTCTACTCAAATAAACTAGAAAATCTAGAAGAAATGGATAAATTCCTCTTTCAGTGATTATTAGTTACAGTAAGACCTTGAAGAGCAAAGTGTAATTATAGTTTATACAGCATATACCTATCTGACACTGTGCTAGACACAGGGATGTATTTGGTTGGTGCAAAAGTAATTTGCCTTTACCTTTCATGGCAAAAAAAAAAAAACACAATTAGTTTTGCACCAATCTAATAATAGTGACAAAATGTGACTGGAGACCAGAGCTAACACATCATGGTGTGACCGGGAAGAAATGAGGAAATGCTTAGTGATTAAACTTCTAGTAAAAGTGATACCTGGGCCAGGGGCAGTGGCTGATGCCTGCAATTCTAGCACTTTGGGAGGCCAAGGTTGGAGGATCCCTTGAGCAAAGGAGTTCAAGATCAGCAACATAGTGAGACCCTGTCTCTACAAATAACTATAAAAATTAACTCGTCATGTGGTGAACTGGTGTTCCCAGCTACTTGGAAGGCTGAGGTGGGAGGATCACTTGAGCTTGGGCAGTCAAGGCTACAGTGAGCCATGACTGTGCCATTGCCCTCAGCCTAGGTGACACAGCATGATACCATCTCAAAGAAAATATATTCTTATTTTCTACAAATTGTGCATCTTTTAGTAAGATTTGTTTTAGAGTCCTAAAGCATTTGTGGGACACCTCATGTTTATGTTTCTCCAGCTGAGATACCTGGCACACAGAATTTAACCAAGTGGATCAACAGCTCTAAGTTTCACTGCGATAGACCTCCATGTCCTTTTGAAAGGGCAGTGACACTGGAGGGTCCGGAGCTCTTGCGTTGCTGATATTCACTGCCAAGCAGAAGATTTTTTGGGGGGGATTCATGGCTTACATAGTATTAGGCAGTTGAGACTGAGATATTGATACATAATTGTCATGCATGGACCAGCACATGAATTCTTAGTTTCTCCAAACACACATCTCTCCCCACCTAAATTTCACTATCTGCTCAGCCTCTACCACTAAAACATCAGGTGTCATGGCCAAAAACACCCAAGAACATAGGAAACTCTACAGAAATTATAAAAAGTTTCTACTGCTCAATTCAAACAGATAATGAAGTTTTTTTTCAGAACTATTATCAAACTAGATTTTTTAAATATCATAGCTCCTAAATACTTTTAATACTTGACCCTTCCCTCCACCTCACCAATATGTTTTAAAATCTTCTTTTCTCAAAGCTTAATTGTGTCTTGTGTAAGGGACTCAAATGATTACAGAGGTATGTAAACCAAAAAGCAACCTAAAGGAATCACCACTATGAAAACATTCAGGAAGATTTTTGGTGGGGTGGCTTCATGGTTTATACACCAGCTTGTATCTAACTTTTAGCCTAGGAACATTACTAGGATTAGCTGGGGTTGCATTTGATTAGTTTAGGGGCTCATTTCTGGGAAGCTTGCCGAGCTGTTTCAGAGGTCATGTGCAACCCTTAAGAATGTTAGCATCACTTACCTAAATGTGTAAGTGTTCTTTTTCCAAAAAGTACGGTATGTGACTGTTTTATGAATACTATTTAGATATATTCGTAAATGTAGATGGGTTCCATATTTATTATTTGTATTCATTAGTGAAAGTTAAAACTTTTTAGCATCATTTTGGTTTTCTCTAAATTCTTTTGTATATATCAAGTATTTTGGTTATTTCTTAACTTTTTTTTCATTCAAAAATGCTGTTAATTCCTTAAGGTCATAGAGTTTAATAATTACATTTTAAGATAAAACTACTAAGCATAATACAATGTAAAAGCATTCTTTAAGAACATTGTAAGGGTTGGAGTGTCATTAATGTAGTGTTGATAATGGGGGGAAGGGAATGGCACATTTACTATCATGTTGCTCTGCCTCTTCAGTTCTCTCTTCTCAGTTTTTCCTCAACCCCACATCACCACCCTGAAAGTAATTTTAGGAGCCTTGAAAACTTATATAATAGATTGAAAGTCACCTAACAAGTAACCAAACCTGGATTCAAACCCAGTGTTTCTCTTTTCACTGCATGGTAGAGTAGTGATTTTTAAATCAGTGGTGAAGGGGTACAGATATAGAAAATTAAAATGTAATGACACTGTGGAATAAGTCATTACATTTCCAGAATGATAACTTTACCAGTATTAATGCTACCAATTAATCATGACCATCACATCCAACATAAAACATTTTACCATTTGTATATTACCTTTTGCTTTAAAATTACTTCCTGTAATTTTACTCCACTTGCAATATGTGGCTAGTCAACAGAGTTTTGCAAAAACTCACTTTAATCAGGAAGGTTTATCTATTTAGATTTAAAATCAAATTATACTGTAGCTTTACCTGATATTAACTATTTCACAAAATAAGGTTTTTACTGTGATTTGAAGGATAAAAACTTAATAAAAGTAACTCACACGTTAGAATGTAAAAACAAAACAATAGAAATAGGCCAAAATCCAAAACAACTACAATAACAAATGCTGTCTTGGACGTGGAATGAAACAGTTCTCACTCATGGCTGATGGGAATGCAAAATGGAACGGCCATTTTGGGTGGTTCCTTAGAAAACTAAACATCTCTCTCATGATTCAGTTCGGCAAGAGAGTCTTATTATTTACATAAAGGAGCTAGAAATGTATTTCTACTCAAAAACCTGCCAAGGGATGTTTTTAGGAGCTTTATTCGTGTTTGCCAAAATCTGGAAGCAATCAAAATGTACTGCAGCAGGTGAATCGATAAACTTGTGGTATTTCAGACGATGGAATATTGTTCAGTGCTAAAATAAAATGAGCCAGAAAGCCACACAAAGACATAAAGTGAACTTAAGGGCATGTTACTAAGTGAAAGAAGCCAGCCTGAAAAGGCTACCCACTTTGTGATTCCTACTCTATCACATTCTGGAAGAAGCAAAACAATAGACACAGTAAAATGACCAGTGGTTGCCAACAGTTTGATGAAGGGGAATAAATAGGGAAGTTTTAGAGCAGGGAAACTACTCATTGTGATACTGTAATGGTGAACACATAGCATTATATATTTCTTCAAACGCATAGCATGTTCAAGACTAAGAGTGAACCCTATTGTAAACTGTGGTTTTGGATGATAATGATTTGCTATGTGAGTTCATCAATTGTAGCAAACGTACCCCTCTGGAGTGAGACGTTAATTGTTGGGAAGGCTCTGTGTATGAGGGCAGGTGTTATATAACAAATCACAGTACCTTCGGCTCAACTTTTTCATTAACCTAAAAAACTGCTCTAAAATATAAAATCTGTTTTTTAAAAAATCAATGTAACTTAGGTAAAATAAATTTAAAATATCTAAATTCAATATTCTAGTCAGTTTGTTAGATTTTGAGGATCCAAACTATTCATCAGGCCGGCGTAAATTTTATACAATCTTGAATTCACCTCTATTCCTCTTATTACTACTGTTTTATCAATTACACTATGTCCTCAAATAATTACTGTCAAAACCAAAAACATTTGAAGATCAAGATCCTAAAAACAAGCAGTTTTCTTCTGTGGTAACATAAATCCATTAAACTTTGCTGAGTTTATTTAGCAAACTTTATTATTGGAAAATCGGCTACATTTAATTGCAGAATGTTTCTTAGATGAATACTGGTAAAGCAACAATTAAAAGACACATGGAATTTTGGAAAGAAAATTTACTCAGAGCAGGCAGGGAAACGAATTATGATGTCCCACTGGTTTTGTTAATTTAGCATCATTTAACCATATATTGCTTTAGTGTTTAAATGTTGCCTTAATGCTTACTTGTTCATCAAGGTTGACATTAAAGAAAATTGCTTAGTTTAGCAGTCGAATGCAAATACATGACGGTTAGTCAAAGGCACAATGCCACCATGAAGAAAGTACCTTTAAAGGAGTGCTGTATGCTATACTTACTGAATATTTAAATGAAACGGATATGAACTGATGAAGTCTCGACTTAGTAAACCATTATAAAATCTAAAATAAAGGTTCGAGAATTCTGTGGCAAAGAAAAATGTAGTTATACATCGCATAGGAAATTATTTAACAATGAGTAAATTTTATAGATTTCAAAATACCTAATTTGATTGCTTGAAACTGGCTCCAGAATCATTAAAAAAATGATGGCAGAAATGGTTATCTTATGTCACAACTTTTCTGCTAAACTGTAATATTTTTTGTGGCTGTTGTTGACACTGGAAGAACACATTAAACTTTTGACATTTTAAATTTAGATTTGCAAGAGGTATAGATCAAAATGTACCAGTCTATTAAGTCTGTTCAAAACAACGTTGAGTAGTAGGGGGTGTACAGTGCTGAGCTTGGGTTTAGTCCATATTCTTTTATCTCAACAGCTGTATGACCTTGAGTAAGCCATTCAACTTTTTCCAGTTTCAGTTTTCTCTTCTAAAAAATTCAGAGGCAATAACAAGGTTTCCTCTAAGATTCCTTTAATTCTATGGCTGAAAGCCTGCATTTTTATAATAAAAAAGAATGGGATTTAAGTCCTAATTCTGTCACTGACTGTTACTTATCAATTATGCGTAGCTGGCAAGTTACGTAATGTTTCTAAGGCTCACATGTAAATGCAGATGGTAACAATACCTGTGTTACAGCGTTGTTCATGGAATTAAATGAGATGGGAAGTAGGACATTGCAAGTACCTGATCCTTCTGAATTTTTATCACATGTCTCAAGACGTTACATTTTGCTACATTTACATTATCTACATTTCCTGGAAATGTATCTCTTATATTATTTCTTTTTCTTGGAAATCTGGGACTATTCAGTTTTGAAGAAGTGCTGTGATTTAATGCAAACTGAAAGAAAAAAGACCAAGTGATTAGCAAAGAATAATTAACAATTTTCATATCAGCTGGTAAATATATCTGATGAGGTACGCAATGGCCTCAAGTAATACTAAACCATTCATTCAGCAGAGTCCTTTTTAGAGCTACTACCTAAGGCAGTATTTGAAATTTCAAGGTCCTATTCTTCTTCTTTTCTGATATTTAGACTACACCACCTTCAGAGGTAAAATGATGCTTTAATCCAGGTGCGACAGATGAAATGTAGTATCACCTTATAGAAATAATTGCAATCTGTCACAAGTAAGAGTGAAGACATGGAGTGCAGGCTGTTGCATGGACACGTGTCTGTGTACGCACAAGTGCAAAGACTTCCAGAGTGGCTAAAACCAAGTGGCCGCATCACAGTGTGGGAACGCAGGCTTCAGCCTCATGCAAAATGAGAAATGTGGTTATTCAGATCATCTCAAAAGCCCCTTTCCCTTGCCTAAGCAAAACGATTTTCTTATTTTCAACTAATGTTTGGGCCTCATGAAGGCACATGACCAACACTTAGTTTCTTGGGTAAATATATTCTTTGTTCTGGACTATTTCCTTGAATTTCAAGTGTTAAGACAATATAACACCAAATTTCCAATGTTAACTTAATTTTTATTTACAAAAAATTGTTTTCAGTCGCTGTTGGATTTGGATCATTATGTGTGTTGCTGGATAATTTCCTAAATTCCCTACTTTGGAAATCAGAATATTTTTGATTATTTTGTGTTAGATGTTAGAAAAAAATAGCCAGATATTTGTTATATCAAAGATGAGTACTTCCCCTGAAATCTTAATAATTGAATCGTAATTTTCAAAATTAATACTTGGGATTACTAAATTATTTTTTAATGGTCCTCAGTGCTTTTTTCTTTTTTATTTAATTATTTCTATAGGTTTTTGGGAAACTGGTGGTATTTGGTTACATGAAAATTCTTTAGTGAGGATTTCTGAAATTTTGGTGCACACATCACCTGAGCAATACACACTGAACCCAATTTATAGCCTGTTACCCCTTACCTCCTTCCCACCTTTCCCCCTTGAGACCCCAAAGTCCTTTGTGTCATTCTTATGCCTTTGCATTCTCATAGTTTAGCTTGCACTTATGAGTGAGAACATATGGTCTTTAGTTTTCCATTCCTGAGTTAGTTCACTTAGATTAATATTTCTAATCCCATCCCAGTTGCTATGAATGCCAATAATTCATTTTTAATGGCTGAGTAGTATTCCATTATATATATATTCCACAGTTTCTCTATCCACTTGTTGGTTGATGGACACATTTTTGCACTAGCAAATTGTGCTGCTATAAACATGCATGTGCCAGTATCTTTTTGGTATAATGACTCATTTTCCTCTGGATAGATACCCCTTAGTGGGATTACTGAATTGCAATTTAAAAAATATTTCCTCCATTTGAATGCTGATAATTTAGCTTTTAAAATATTTTAGGTACAAATTAAACTTACACTAAATGCTATCCCAAAGAGTAAAACATTCCACTGTTATGTATCAATAAAGAATTACATAAAGATAATCTTTCCTTTCAGCTGGGAACAGTGGTATACTCAGAGCTTGAGATTTCAGATTCTGAAAACCAACTTCCTATTCTTGGATTCTCGATCACCCCTTATGATAAACTTGGGAAAGTTCTGAATTCCCAGTACTTCAGTGTTCCCATCGGTCTAGTGAAGATAATGGTAGTTCTCATAGGGTTATGATGAGGACTGAATGGGGTGGCTTAGGAATAGCTGCTGACCCATAATACTTATTACTGCCATTGCCTTTCCACTACCACTGCCAGTGCCAGTGTGAAAATTACCGTTTCTGGGCCATAGAAACAAGGAGAGAAAAGAGGATTCTTCTGTCATAGTGAGCCTAGGACACAACCTGGCAGCTGTATGAATGTTATTATTTCCTTGGGTATTTTTTTGCAATATCATTTTTGCAATAGTGATGTCTGCATCCTTTCTCCAAGGGCTTAACATATGCTTCAGTTGCTTAGTCTTCCCTATGTCTGCAGAGCCAGCGTGGGTCATGATTCTCCCTCTTGGCATCAGTGGTACCAAAATAAATACAAGTCTGGATTTAGGGAAGGAGAGACTTCACTAAAAATTATGAAGGTCATAGGGTGAAGTGTCTGACCTCAGGGGCTGCAGAGATCTGAAGCTTAAACAGGAAAAAAAAAAAAAAAAGAAAAAGGCTTTTTTTGTATTGGGGTTGGGAAGCAGGGATAGGAGGAGATTCGAGTGGGCATTGGTTCAGTCTATGGGGGCAGTTGAGCAGGAAAGGGTCCTAACAGTAGATGGCCAATCTTGGCATGGATAGCTAAAAGATTTTCTGCACCTTAGAGCTTCCTTAAACTCAGGGTAAGCCCAAGATAAGCAACCTGTTGTCCTGTGGGGAGGATAGGAGACTGACTAAAGTTTGTTCAAGGCACTGGACAAGTTCACCCAGCACTGTAAGCTGGGCCAGGTGGGTCAGCCCTGGTCCTGACTCCTAGAAATAGGAGGGCCAGAGGGATAACTGTGCAGGCCCATGCAAGGTGGGGGCCATGAGGGGATGCCCTCACCCCATGCCCACATAACAGAGGTCTGAGTTGCTCTGAAAACTCTTCACGAAAGACTTCACTTGTTACATGACTTTCAGAGGGCCTTAGGAATATTGGGGGAATGAGAATGCAGTCATTGACTACAGGCAGCTAGACCTGCTTTAACCAGTTCCTTGAACCTCTTCCTCCGGCTACTCAGAAACAAGAAAGGAAGGAAGTGAGGGAAGGAGAGGAGGAGGCAAGGGAAAAAGAGAATGAAAATTTTTTTAAAATGTGCATATCTAGGTAGAAACTGTTTTGGTTACTGGTGTCTCTAGGAAAAATCTTCCTTCTGGCCTTTGAGCTGGACTCAATAAACAGTTTCTGCAAAGGGCATGATGGTAAATATCTTGGGCTTTGCCCACCCTGAGTTGCTGGTGCAGTGACTCAGCTCTGCAGCTGCAGCACCGAACTAGGCACAGACCAGGACGTAAACAAATGGCCTTTGCTGTGTTCTTTTAAACTCCTTCTGTGGCCACCGAAATGTGGATTTCATACATCATCACATGTCACATAATCTTCTGATGTTGCTCCTTCCACTTGAAAATATGAAATACATTCTGAGGGTTTCCCCAAGACAGGCAGTGAGATCTGTCACATTGGCCGTGGTGTGTCTATCCCTGTTCTACTCCATAGGTTCCTCATGTGCAGAACCTGCCCCTCAATGCCCAGCCACCACTCCTACTTAATATCATCTGGGATGTATGTATCATCTGCCCAACAGTTGTAAAGTTGCTCTGATAGAGTTTCATAACCCTCACAAATGTCCAGAGAAGTAGGAAAAATCCACTGCATTTTATGTATGAGGAGACTGAAGCTCAGATACATTAAAAGACTCCACGTGGCTGTGTTCATAGCACTGGCTGCTTGGATCTATATCTTGGGCACTTTCCAAAGCGCCTCACTGTCTAGATTTCCTTATCAAAGATTGGAGCAGTCACTGGCCCCACTGCCAACTGCACAGAGTCTCTTCCGGGGCCCTTGACATTACAGAATACAGAAAATTATCTTAAACCACAAGCAGATGGGTACCTGGTATCATCAAGTAGCAGATATTCCTATTTCCCATAGTTTTAAATATTCTCACTAAGTGAATGCTTTTGGTATGTTGATAGAAGTGATTTTTTAGAATTTGAAATTAATAAGACAAATAAGAGGAAAGAATTTTATTATACATAGGGAAGATAGATAATGTCAATGGGATAAAAACGCTCAATAAAAGAGTTAGCACCAATAATATGTTTGTCTTTTCTTTCTCAAGTCAGTACAGAGACTCACGGAGAAATTTTATGGACTTGCTGTTGGCTTTTGCATTCAATCAAGTTTTATCAAAACCAGAGAGAACATAAACTTTGCACGGCCATTCAGAGCCTTCATTGAAAAGGAGAAAGCATTTTCAAGCCCATCAACTATTGAGCCGTAATTGAAAAGTTAGTAAAAACAAAGATTTTGCTGCTACTCCAAGGATATCACAGTGATACCAGTCCAGATAGGAAACCTTCCTGCCACCCTCCTCACACAATGAATTGCCTCTGGGTGGTATGAGCCGGAGGGACTCTTAATGTCAGGATCTGGTGATTATCATGCTCTGATAATTCCAGCCAGCCCGATTCCAATTCCATTTCTGCAGGAATCTCGAGCTCATCTGAGGAACTGGGCCACCGGGTCTTTGACTCCATTAGGGCTTTACTGATGTTTATCAGCAGACTTTGGTGACTAGATGATTAAAATGTGCAGTTGCAGAGTATCTGGGTTGTGCATTTCTCACAAGCTTGTTCCTGCAGTTATTGGGAACAGAGAGGGTTATAGGATGGCACTTCCTTGTTGTTTCGTGTTGCCCTATTTAAGAGGATTTCATTTACTTTGCAGCTTTGTGTGTTCCCCTTTGTGGCTCTTAATACAAACTTACTGGAAAGATCCAGGAATCATTGGCAAAAGCTGACACAGAGGAATGTTTCTGTTGTGATTTGATGAAGTAGAACACTGTTGATCAGAACTTCGCTTAAAATCCTTCACATTACTTTGCAGGTATATTCTGTCATGAGCTAACCAAAAGTGATAAAAAGTCAAATCTTGTCTCTATCTCAAAAAAATGACTCACAATTCAAGGGACACTCATTCTAAGACATGGCCTAAGATTTAATTTTTTTGACAATTTACATTTTTTATTTAAGAAAGATACTTTCCCCTTTTTAACTATAAGAAAACACATACCATATTTTCTTTCCCAAACAAGATTTCTGCCAGATCAAGGTAAGTTCTGATGTCTAAAGTGAAAACAGTGTGATTACAGGAGAGCATTAGAAGCTGTGTAGCTGTTTACCCTGTGGGAGTCAGGCAGGTGACACTCTAAAGTGAGACCCAAACGCTGATCTGGCTGCTCCAACCCATAATTCAGACCCAGACTTACTCACCCCTCTGCTGCCACTTTTCAACATTTGTTTGACCTAGTCATCTGGCTCCATCACAAATCGCATATTGGACAGCACTGGGTGAATTATTTAAACAGTCAGTGCCTCTTTTATCTCATCTGTAACATGGGAACAATGGTACATGTGCTTCATGTGGCCACCTAAGCATTGCATGAGTTCAGAGCGCTTACAAAGATGGCCTAGACCAGGACAAATTCTGTAGCAGCGTGAGGTTCTGTGATGAGGTTTATCATTGCAGAAAATTGCAGTCGTGTTTCTAGAGTAGCATTTGGGGAGCCCGCTTAATTTTCAATATAACATTTTGTATTATTGTCAATAGACTTGGAATTTAGACACATGGGTGACTTCAACAAATATCTGTGGACTATGATATAGCTGACCAGGTATCAATAAATCAGAAAGCTTTTACTAACTTATAATTGTGCCTTTCTTTCCAATGTGCAAACTTTCTCTTATTTTCTCTGTGATCAGTGACACTGCTGATGTCTTCCAGGGTATTAGTATTAGTTATATAAGGTAGGTCTATACACATTATTGCTTTCCCCTATACCTTTTTTATGGGAGTTCTCAGGTTATCAATTAAAGGAAAATAATATAATTCCTTTTTTCAAACTTTTTACTTAGACCTTTTGTAGGCTTATGCATTTCTGTTACCAAAGACCTCTTCTGCTGGCCAAGCTCACAACTTTAGAAGCATAGTTTCCTGGCTTCTGCTCTTTCTCCACAGGGACTCTTGTCTGCACAGTTTTGAACTTCTGGTAAACCATTCTCCTTCCACAGAAAACTGTTGATGTTACGCTCTTTGAGGCAATCAGATAACATCTGCTAAATGCCTTTGTCTGTGCTTATACAATAGAATAGAAACATATGTCACAAAACGTGGACTTTTGCTTGGCTGAGTACTCCTGGACTCTGTCCTTTTAACTTAAATAGGAAACTGAGAGTGGAAACGGATTATTTTTCCTTGTTGAGCATTATCATTTGCAAGAAACTTTATTTCATTGTATGCTTACACTAACCTTGATATCACTCTTCCTGAGTAGATGTGGCATCTGAGGTTATAGATCTCCTATCATGGTGTAAAATTGTATAACTCACCCTGAGACATAGCAAATTGTGAAGACAGACTCCCAATTCTTTGCTGTATTTTCAGTGTTTATTCCAATTTGTTTATTACCTGCTTAGGAAAAAAAAAAAAAAACAAGGTGGCAGCAAGCTGAAAATTTGGTGCAAATTGAGGATTCAAAGCTATCATTGGACTCTGCCTTTTCAGTAACTTGCTGTCAGTGATGCACAAAACACTCAAAAGCAGGATGAACAATGCCTCGTTGACTGGGTTGGATGATGGAATCTGAGATGTCAGTGTGCCACTGTGAGTCAGGAAAGCCACATAGCTATGGTCGTAACTTGTATCTGGCATTCCATCATTTTTTTTGTTTCAGACACAAAACTATAAAAACTATGTGTCCCCTGACAAAGGGTTTTAGAGCACAGGGTCACCACACTGAAATCATGCCCAGTGCATGGGCTCTTATATATGTGGGACGCCAGATTGGTGGAAGTGGAAATTCCAGGCAGTCAATTTATGACAAAATAAAGGATGTCAATTGGAGAGAGGAAACAGAGCAAGGACATCTCAGGGCACCCTGTGAAGGAATGCAGCGTTCCCCATGATTGCACGGAGCCCGCTGCTCATGAGGGACCAGCCGGTGCTTTGTAATTCAACAATTTTGAGCAGAAATGTGAGAAAGACTGGGAAGCAGAGCTGCAGAACTGTAGCCACTGGTTAGCCTGGTGAGCACCAGGCACAGGCAGCAGCATGAAGGAGGCCAGGGAACCTAGAGCTGCAGCATCTTACACTGTCGCCTTCCAGAATGTAGAGAGACAAGGTGAAGTTCACAAAAAGAAGTAATGTCAGGAGTGAGAACAGCCTAGAGATCGACTGAATCAAGCTCGCACACTCTCTATTACGGCAAGTATCATTTCTGGCACGCTCTCTGGCTCCCCTCAGGGTACTTCATGAGTTAGTGGCAAAACAGTAACTGGACTCTGTTTATCTGATTTCCATCATGATCACCACAGTCAAGATCCAGTATTCAATACAATATTGCCATTTTCCTTTATGGCTATATTAATTACATTTCTGAAAAAGAATCATGCCCCCTTCAAAAACTGACAGTAAGATGTTACAAGTCATCTTACAGTTGTAATAGATGGTATACATTTGCTACAAGATTTGTTCACTTTGTCATAGCAGAAAAATGAAGAGAAATATTATTTCTAAATTGTTGAGAGGATAGAATATATACTTTTTATAATGTTTTTGAGAAAAATCTTAACTTTAATTCGATGTTAATTTCTCATTATTTCTCCATCATATATACATGCGTGTGTGCACACACCCCCCACCACACACACATATATTCTCTATTCTCTCACTACACTAACCTTCATATTACTCTTCCTGAGTAGGTGTGGCATCTGAGGTTATACATCTCCTATCACGGGTGTAAAATTGTATATATATGTATATATACGTTTTTACATATATTGTGTATATATATATAATATATATATATTTGTATATGTATATATGTATATATATTTAAATATATATAATTAAAGCAAAAATTTAAAAACATTTAAACATTTTGTAATTTAATTTTTTAACTTTTGCTTTAATGTATGTATTATTAAAGCAAAGAAAAAAAATTTTTTAATTAAAGCAAAGTCAAATGAAGTTACCAAGCTAAACACATTGATTGCATTTAAATGACTGCCTAGCAGATGACAAGCAGAAAGGATTCTAATTGTTTACACCTCCAGTTGATTTTATGCAGGCAAAGCTTATTGCTGCTAATAGACAGGTGGACTTCTCTACCCTCTAATATTTAATGTGTGCCTGTAACAGAAACGATACATGAAAGTATACTTGATTAGTGTTATATGTGTGTGTGTGTGTGTGTGTGTAGTGAGAGAGTAGAGAATATATATGTGTGTGTGTGCACATATATATATTTTCCCATAAAAATGTGTGTATATGTATTTGATTATATATATAATATGTGTGTGTATATATATTCAAAGAACTTCTTTTTTTTCTTTGAGACACGGTCTCACCCTCTTGCTCAGGTTGCAGTGCAGTTGTACAATCATAGCACATTGCAGCCTTGACCTCCCAGGCTCAAACCATCCTCCCACTTAAGCCTCCCAAGGAGGAGTTGGGACCACAGGTGTGCACCGTCATTCCTGGGTAGTTTTTTTATTATTATTCTTTGTAGAGACAGGGTTTGCAGTGTTTCCCAGACTCCTGGGCTTAAGCAATCCGTTTGCCTCAGCCTTCCAAAGTTCTACAATTACAGGCGTGAGCCATTGTGCCTGGCATAAGTAAAAGATGTTAAATGGATGAGTACATAAGCATTTCTGCTTATATGTCTACCTGACTCCTGTCACTATTCAATTCAAAAAGCTGATTTATAACTGGAAGTAGTTTTTAACCATCATATTAATGTAATAATGTCATAAAGCATTCTCTTTCTAAAGGGGGAATAATCTTGAAAGTATATGGTGTTTCTTCTTCTCCAAAAGTGTAAGAACTACATTAGCTACAACTTTACAGATTATCCAGTTTAAAACAATTATTGCTCATATTTTTCTATTAAAAAATCTTATACTAATCATATAAATCTGGACATTGGGAAAGTTCTTTACAAAGGAAAAAAATTAAAGCCAAGTCAAATGAAGTTACCAAGCTAAACACAAATGACTGCATTTAAATGACTACCTAGCAGACAGCAAGCAGAAAGGGTTCTAATTGCTTACACCTCCAACTGACTTTATGCAGGCAAAACTTATTGCTGCTAATAGACAAGTGGACTTCTCTGCCCTCTACTATTTAATGGTGCCTGTAAACAGAAAAGACACATGGAAATATACTTGATTAGTGTTATATGTTAAAAAAAACACTTCAAACAAAATTTTCATGTAAAATCAGCATTTGTAGAAGAAATACGGCACTAGGAGAAACCCAGGACTGAAAAGCAAAAATCTTGACTTTTTAATACTACAGTTCTTCTGTAGTATTTATCTTTTATTAATTTATCTGTGTGAACATGAGCAAATCTATTAGATTTTCTTCACCTGTAATGTGCAGATAATGAAAATGATGCCAGAGATTCTTGATAACAAATAAGTGAAACTACATATCACGATGCATGAGAAACTGAGAACTGTATCTGACAACAATAACGTCTTAATTCCCCATGTAAATTTAATATTATTGTTTAACTCCACGATAAACTTCACTACCAGAATCTTCCATTTGGCTATCTTCGGCCTGATGTGTTTGTTAAACTAGCTATGGATGATTCAACATCTTATGGCAATTATAAATGTCTCAGAATTTTCCATTTACATTTTTAAAGAATGTTTTTCTTGTTTTGCACGATCTAGAAACTGAACTGTACTCAATGTCTCACCGTAAATAAGTGATTTACTTCTTGTAGCATTGATCATAGGATGTTTAACAAAGCAAATGATTTAAACACGCAAGGTCCAAAGTTGTCTGAATATTTCAGCCTTCACAGTAAACTTCACCATGTTTTTACTGGATATTACAAGGAGAGGTGATGGTAACAGGAAGGATTTTGCCTGATTTCCTTTCCTTTCAAAGACTGACTCTTCTAACAAATTTGGTGAACTTGGGTCCTATTATCTTCTGCTGAGTAAGAGGTGCAACCACCCCTAAACTTAGCTGTAGGCTCCTCAACCATTATATTACCTCCCATATGGGAAACAATTTCTCTTGCATTATTTCGCCAAAATGATTTCTAAAGTCTGTATCTAGAAGACTTTTACTGAAAGTCTGCAAGTTGCAGACTGTAATTAAAGCACAGGAGAGGAACGATGTTAAACACTGTTCTCACTGTAATTTATTAGACATTTCTCTCAGGACCTTTTTTGTATTTATATGCCATATTGCTAAAGTTATTCTATCCCTCCCTCTCTTCTCCCAAAACCCCTGCAAGTGCACAAACTGCACATTTAAATGATCTTTTTAGATAAAGTAGGTTGGTCTTGGAAGTTCCTTTTTAATCTGCATTCTGTATCTACTTTTGCACACCCTCAAGTTCTAAACCAAACGCTAGCCACCCCTTATCTCACCCTAACAATTGGGAAAACTAGAGAAAGATTGGAATTGCAGTTAATGCTTGTTGTTTGGCTTATTTGCTTGTTTTGCCTGTATCCGAGTTATGAATCCTTCAGCAGGATCATGTTTATTCATTACCCTTAGAAGAATGGAAAGAGAAACTCTGCCTTCTAGAAGATATCTCTGTTGTGAATAATTCTCTTAGCTGAAGCTCTAAGCACTGGTAAAAGGCGCCAAAGTTGTCCAAAGCCTGCCCTGCAAAGATAAGAGAGTCCACATTACTTCCAAAGGCAGCCAGGCACCGAAGCCAGCTGCAGACACTGAGTTGGAACAGCCCTGACTGGGGATGCGGAGATGTCCTTCCTAGCAGGGAAGGGAGGAAGCTTGGAGACTTCTACCTCTGGGGAAACGGAGGGCAGGCTGGAGGAAGGTACATGATGGAGACATGGCCCTTTTTCCACGGTGCAGATCCTGTTACTGAAAGACAGATGCCTCAGGACATACATAGATTATTTTCCATCCTCAGATAGCACTGTTTATTCCTTCAAACACACAATCTGGAAAATATACTCACTTAAAAATTAAAAAAAAAAAAAGTTCATTTTACTTACATTAATTTCTTCACCCACAGCAACACGTGCCTTGTAAGGTCAGTGTTGAGGACATTTTAAATGCATCCCTTAGCCTCTGGGACTTCTCTGTGACAGGGCTGAACTTTGGTTACCACATCATAGAATTTCCCATGGTTTGCAATTTAACAAAACACCAAGAGGCAGATTACTGAACATTAGGGTGGACCTAGTTCAGCTTATAAATAATTGTTGCATGTTTAATTTATAAAGAGAATGGATCAATTAAAGGGTATTTTAGTAGCAAATTCTCAATTGACCTTCCCTGAAGCAGCTACAACACATCCAGAAAGTCCTGGCTGGCTGCTTGGGATTGAGGATATTTGGAAAGTATTTCTGTTGGAGCTCAGCCTCGCTCAGTGTCATTTCTACCTTCAGTGTAGCCCTTCGTGTCTCCATTCTTCAGGTCTGGAGCTGGGATGATTCTGCAGACAGAAGGACGAATTGCTCATTTCCCTTTTAGCGTAAATCTAGTTCAGATTTTGATCTGTACTTAGAGTTAAATTTTTTTGTTGTTAGTATTGAAATGGTAGTTCCTTGAGTATTTACAGTCAAGATTCCGGATACAGTGATCCTTCAAATATATTTAAATGTTTTCTTTTATTGGCACTTATTTGGAAATGCCATTCAAAATGTTGCTCAGAGCTATATAAGTTATCACCTAAGGTGTATTATTTTTATTATATCAAATGGTATCTTTTTAGAAATGTGAACTGCATTGATGTTTTTAAAATCATAAGTGAATATGGGAAAGCTTACCTTTACTTGAGGAATGTAAAAAGTTATCATGGGTCGGGGGCCTGGTGGCTCACACCTGTAGTGCCAACACTTTGGGAAGTCGCAGTGAACAGATCACCTCAGGTCAGGAGTTTGACACCAGCCTGACCAACATGGCAAAACCCTGTCTCTACTAAAAATACGAAAGTTAGCTGGGTGTGGTGGCACATGACTGTAACTCCAGCTACTTGGGAGGCTGAGGCAGGAGAATTACCTGAACCTGGGAGGTGGAGGTTGCAGTGAGCTGAGATCGTGCCACTGCACTCTTGCCTGGGCAGCAAGAGTGAAACTCCATCCCCCTCATCAAAAAGAAGAGTTAATGTGAAATAAAATGCTTAATTACAGGTGAAGTTAGGTCATTGGAAAAGTTCAGGTGATGGTGAAGTATGTTGGGAAGGGAAGGCAGGCTGTGTCTCCCAGCCGTCTGCCTTCTTTCCCAGGACACAAGACAAAGGCAGCATGAGGGACTGAACCATGGCATTCTTTTCCAAAGCACCAGTCCAAATTCTAACCTCCAGGATGGTGGCACTAGGGTATGCTGCCTTTGGGAGGTGAGGAGGTGATGAGGGTGGAGCCCTCACTGTGGGCTGAGTACCCTTACTGGAAAAGATATGAGGGCACACTCCTCCCTCTCTCTGCTCTCCACCAGGTGAGGGCTCCAGGAGCAGCTACCCTCTACACACAAGGCCCTCACCAGACCAGACACCTGTCTCCTACATCTTGAATGTCTCAGCCTCCAGAACTCCAAATAGCCAATGTGTACTGTTTCAGTTGCCCAGTCTACAGCAATTGGGTATAGTGGTCCTAGCTGACTTTGGCAGGAACTGTTATTTACCCTAACTTGAGCTTCAGCCAGAGCATGTCACAGCACATCAAAGATGCCATCTGTGTTATTTTTTCAAGATTTTCTTCCTCCTGGCCGGGCACGGAGGCTCACGCCTGTAATCCCAGCACTTTGGGAGGCTGAGGCGGGTAGATCACGAAGTCAAGAGATCGAGACCATCCTGGTCAACATGGTGAAACCCCGTCTCTACTAAAAATACAAAAAATTAGCTGGGCATGGTGGTGCGTGCCTGTAATCCCAGCTACCCGGGAGGCTGAGGCAGGAGAATGGCCTGAACCCAGGAGGTGGAGGCTGCGGTGAGCCGAGATTGTGCCATTGCACTCCAGCCTGGGTAACAAGAGCGAAACTCCGTCTCAAAAAAAAAAAAAACAGGTTGTTGCCAGAGCACAAAGGCAGTAACGTTGGGTATGGAAATGAGGCGTAGGACTTTCCAGAGGCAGGTGGAAAAGCTGAAACTGGATCCCTTCCTTACACCTTACAGAAAAATTAACTCCAGATGGATTAAAGATTTAAGCATAAGACCTAACACCATAAAAACCCTAGAAGAAAACCCAGGCAATACCATTCAGGACATAGGCACAGGCAAGGACTTCATGACTAAAACACCAAAAGCATTGGCAACAAAAGCCAAAACAGACAAATGGGATCTAATGAAACTTAAGAGCTTCTGCACAGCAAAAGAAACCATCGTTAGAGTGAACTGGCAACCAACTGAATGGGAAAAAAATGTTTGCAATCTACCCATCTGACAAAGGGCTAAAAACCAGAGTCTACAAAGACCTTAAACTAATTTACAAGAAAAGAACAACCCTATAAAAAAGTGGGAGAAAGCCAGTGGAGTACAAGGCTGGCTTTTATGTGACCTATTGTACATAGGCTCTGAATTCATCACCGGCTGCCATTATATTGGTGCGTGGGGAGCAGCTGCACACAATTGCCTCCCTCAAGTGTCTGGGATGTTGCTAAGCGTTCACTCCCTAGCAGATTGTTACTGAATACCTAGTTAGTGCAGGGTACAAAGCATGCACCCTGTCTACAGATGAAAGTGGTAACAACAAGCAGTGTGGTAAATCCTATGAAGAATGGGGCCGATGATGTGCCAAGGGATGGATAGAGAAAGACATTATTTGAAAACTCAACTAACAGGCTCAAAGCTAGTGTGAACTGCCCTGCTTCCTTGAAGCCATCCCACCTCTTGCATTCCTCATACAGAAAAAAACTACATGGTGAGAGCTGACCCAGAACATACAGGGAAGCAGTGCTGACCTTGCTTCCTTGGGACAGGACGGAAGCAAAGAAACTGAGAAATTCAGCATTCAGAAATGCTGACTGGGGCAAGGTGTGGTGGCGCAGACCCGTAGTCCCAGCTCTTTGGGAGGCCAAGAGGGGATGATCTCTGGAGCCCAGGAGCTGGCCACCAGCCCATGCAACATGCCAAGACCCTTTCTCCACAAATAATAATAATAAAGAATTGCTGAATGGGATTCAAGATGAGAATGTTTAAGGGTGACCAGGCCCAGATGTCCCTAGTTTATTACCTATATTTCAATCTGAAAAATATATAGTAACCTATAGATTAAGTCACTTAATATTTCCCAAAGAAGACTTTCGTATATAACCTTTGGGAAATTTTTCCGATCTTTCTTACAAATTGGAGCATATTTCTCCCAAAATGGTGAGAATCATAAAGTTCTCCTCAAGAGAGCATTGGAAATGTAACTCTACAGGTTCCTATTAAACCTGTTTAGACCATGGATGTCCAGTTTGCAAAAGAGGATCTGTACTCAATATAAACCCGTAATAATGGTTTAGTTATTGAATGAAAGGATCTGTGCCTTTTATTACACGGGTCTAAACTCATATCTGTGCAATGTAATTATATCCTTAATCGAGATGCATTGTTAGCATCCTTAAAGGTTTCTAATTCAAAAATGCTTGAAAATATTTTAAAAGAGGAAAAGAAGGTAATTCTCATTTATATAAAGTAGAGACTGTTTTGTCAAACAAATACTATCTTCCCTTCTATTTTCATGTTAGAAATGATTTCAGGGGTCTCTGCCTCACACCACTCACTGAGAGAGTATGAAAGCCTATTTTTCAGTTCCATTTTAGCTTCTCCCAGGGACACAGTTCCCCTGGTTTCCTGCATTGTGAGTGATTGTGAATTTTTTTTTTTTTTTTTTTTTGGTGATGTGACTCTTACTGACAACCTGCCAAATCCATCACTCCTGCTCTCCTATGCCTGAGAAATCTCTAGAAAGTTGATAAGGGGTCAATGAGGAAATTCCCTGCTCTTTGCGGAGAATGTAAAACCCCAGAGTCAGGGCACAGAGGTCCCGCTGATTATCTCACAATAAGAAGAAGACACAGATGAACAAGAGCGAGTTTCTCTTAACCTCTTTTATGACTTACCAGTAACTGACCGATCTAGATGACAATTTGGAGACTCTAAACAGATTCTGGAGGGAAGAGGTAATGTGGCGATGTATTTAAACTGGAGCCCTCAAGTGGATATCCATTTAGAACTGTATATGCAGCCAGGCACGGTGGCTCAAGCCTGTAATCCCAGCACTTTGGGAGGCCGAGGCGGGTGGATCATGAGGTCAAGAGATCGAGACCATCATGGTCAACATGGTGAAACCCCATCTCTACTAAAAATACAAAAAATTACCTGGGCACGGTGGTGCATGCCTGTAGTCCCAGCTACACAGTAGGCTGAAGCAGGAGAATTGCCTGAACCCAGGAGGTGGAGGTTGCAGTGAACTGTGATTGCACCATTGCACTCCAGCCTGGGTAACAAGAGCAAAACTCCGTCTCAAAAAAAAAAAAAAAAAAAGCTGTATATGCTCATGGACCAGTTGAAGATAGAGAAATGTTACTCTTCACTTCAGATTTGTACTGGCAAAACAGTAAAGAGAAATTAAGTTCTGAAAACACACCCTTATCAGAAAGTTACAGAACAAAAAAGAGAAGTAGAATGAATACAGCCAGCAGGTCTTTCGGGTGTGGGGGGTAGGTGTGAGGCAGAATAGGCTCTGGAGGCAGGGAACTTAAGGCCAGTTCGTGCTGAATCAACGAACCCCAAGGTCTAGGGGCAGGGAGGTCTAAGGCCAGTTCCTGCAGGGAGAGTGCCTTCAGTTGGCTGTGGGCCCAGAACAGGCCATCCCTTCATCTGCAATAGGGTACCAAGTCCCCCTAGCCTTTAATTAGCAGGGACCAAATCCTTCACCCAGATAAGGGGTAAATGATAGGAACCTCAAAATAAATAGTTAGACGCAGGAAACTTTGTAACTAGGACCTTGAATTGCTTGCTTGGACCCACTCCCACCCTGTGAAGTGCTTTCTCATTTTAACAAATCCCACTTTTGCGGCTTCCTTCCTGCGTGTTGTTCCCTTGTCACTTTGTGCATTTTGTCCAATTCTTTGTTCTAAATGTGAA
This sequence comes from Leontopithecus rosalia, assembly GCA_028533165.1. Taxonomy (NCBI): domain Eukaryota; kingdom Metazoa; phylum Chordata; class Mammalia; order Primates; family Cebidae; genus Leontopithecus; species Leontopithecus rosalia. The sequence goes on along the minus strand of CM052661.1, from coordinate 3,316,045 downwards.
GAACCTGGACTACTCACACTCAAGGGTCTCCTTCCGGTAGCAGGTGCACCCTCAGAGTGCCCCTGGCATCGCAGCTAGTTAAAGGGGGTGAGAACTATGGGTTATATTCAAACTTTATGACTATACATTTTGGATTTAATATAAAGTTAATATTGATTTCATGGTTAGTTTAACCAGCTTTAACTATGAGCAGTTTATTAAACATCTCCTATAATAAAACAAATTTACCAGAGATATCTGGGCTCCACCTAAACAAACTTAGACTGTACCAAAAAAGAGATAAGGGATTGTTTATTTTCAGCAGCCCGTAAATCAGTTTTGAAGAACTGGAAATAAAAACCAATCCTACAAAGCAAAGCGACTGCTATGTCCTGAAGGATAAATTTCTTTGAGGACAAAGAGAAAAACAAGTGCTAACCTTTTAAGACAGTTTAGACCGGCCGGGCGCGGTGGCTCACGCATGTAATCCCAGAACTTTGGGAGGCCGAGGCGGGTGGATCACGAGGTCAAGAGATCGAGACCATCCTGGTCAACATGGTGAAACCCCGTCTCTACTAAAAATACAAAAAATGAGCTGGGCATGGTGGCGCGTGCCTGTAATCCCAGCTACTCAGGAGGCTGAGGCAGGAGAATTGCCTGAACCCAGGAGACGGAGGTTGCAGTGAGCCGAGATGGCGCCATTGCACTCCAGCCTGGGTAACAAGAGCGAAACTCTGTCTCAAAAAAATAAAAAAGAGGGTTTAGACCACAGCATTCTGGGGACAGAAAACACTCTCAGCACCCGCATGCTTTGAACGCTCACATCTGCTAATGTGTTTGTTTCTCTCGAAATGCTAATTCCAACATCCCATCGATTTTTCGAGTGAATAGATGAAGATGTCATAGCACTAACCTTGCTTCAGTGTTTCATTTTGTTTGTGTCATTGGGTTGGAATTTGACACTAGTTCCTAACTAGAGAGGATTTGGTTTTTTTTCAATCACTTTGAAAACTAAGCATCTGATACTTCGGGGATATTTCTCTTCATGATGCAATACTTGTATGACTTCAAAATAATGTATTCTGTTATGTTGTCAGCTACTAATCATGCCATCAAATGATGATATTAGAAACGGTACAGCAATACACGAAACTATGTTCCTATGTTAGACTTTTAAAAATGCACAGCTTTGTGGAAGCCTGTTTTGCATTAATGAAGCTATTGGCACGTTCAGTGTGATCTCACATGGTCAGGTCTGACCTCCAGGAGTGCCCTAACTCAGCCCCCTAACTGCAAAGAAGCCGTCGCCAGAATCACTTACTGTTTTCTCCCTCTTTTGCAATTAACTGCATAGCCAGTGCTGCTACGCCAGCTATTGAAAAAACATGATCTTCTACCATATAGTAAAAATGGTCATTTTTGTGTCTGGAAATGTTGCTAACTTGGAATCCACGTAGAACAGCTCCTTTTTTCACTAGCTTGTGAATTTAGAAAATAACAAGATAGATTATTCTCAAAGGCATAGAGGGAAACTAGTTCTGTCATGGTAGTAGACAGAAATATTGACCCAAAGAAAATTGTTCTCTCTCTGAGGCCTCTGGTATTTGCCTACAGATGAATATCATACCTGATAGAGTAGACTCTATCTATGGATAAAGGTGGATAAAGAGGTGGATAAAGATAGCAATCTCTGGGGGCATACAGCATTGCCCGTGCAACAGTGCGATGAAAACCCTGTTTTATTAGTAAATTAAATATCACTATAAGTTGGTTAAATATTTGAAAAAATTGTTTTCATGTGGTGATTTTCTTAAGTCATGACGGTATTCACCAGCATCATTGTTTACATACGTTTTACATATGTGTATATCAGCTAACAAATGTTGCTTCAGTCATTAGAGAATGTTCCAGCATGGAGTTATTTTTTTCTCAACTTATATATTCAGAGATTTGAAGCATCTTTGAATCTGTGTTTTGGAACATCTATGAATATATAAGTTGAGATAAATTTAATGTCAAAATTTATAAACAAATTAGCACCATGTTATTACTTTGGATAGCATGCCAAATATCATACTCTAAGAAATTCTCATTATGCTTTCTTTCCTCTTTGTAGGATTGGTACTCTCTATACCTAAGTGGTACCATTAGTCATGATAAATGATGAATTCTATGTTAACTTAATCATTGTAAACCAGAGTTCACAATATGTTTCAATTACGTGTATTGTCAATGGCATGGACTAAATTATTGTATCCATTTTTAATTGGAAGATTATAATATCTTTATTTGGAAAATCTCCAGTCTTCAATTAGAAGATTGTAAGATCTAGAAGAATTGCCCGTTATCCAAAATTTACTTTTAAACAACTTGGGAATTTTAAAAACTTGTGAGTTAGGGTAAAAAATGTAGCAGAAGAATAATTCCAACTCTATTTCTTACTGCATTTGCTCATTCTGTACAGGTTTGTATGAATTTCTTAACTGCTTTGTTTGTGTGTGTGTGAAAATGTAAAGAATAACTCTCAGGGTTATTTTGAAAAGAAGATAGCATATTGTTTACAAAAATACTTTTTAAACCTTAGAATGCTGTGTAAATGATTGGTATTACTGTTTCCTTTGCTTAGGCAAATCTTTCTTTAGCTTTTTGGTATTTTTGAGGTACAAGCTTCATGAACATACTTCTCTGAACAGCAATAGCTTCATTTCCCCTTAATTTCCATCTTTGGAATGATGAGATGCTCACTACCTGGAGGCCTCTGGAATTTCAGCATCATACTTATTCTTCAGTATCTTATACATGTGATTCCAGTCTTTCTCAGAGATCACAAGACTGTGAATAATTCTTGAAACTGAGAGACACGGTCTCTCACTTATTGGAGCTCTATTGGAGAAAACAGATAAGTGAGATCTATGACATTTGAAAATGTGAGCTTCATAGATTCTGGGGATATTTTATAATTTGTTAGAAGTAAATAGGCAAAGAGGCAATATGTGTAAGGAATATTACTTAAGTCTTTCTGTCTAAATCTTTTACTGTCTTCCCATTTATTGAGATACCAGGACTTTTTCTTAGGTCTTTTTGACAGTCAGTTGGCCCGACGGAGCCTATGCATTGATGACCAGCAGTCTCCCACAAGCCCCATTGGGTAGAGATTTGATGAAAACCTTAGTGAGGGTGCTAAGCCCATGTACAGGCTCAGAAAATAAAAACCACCCTAGGGGAGAGCAGAGTTGGAGGGGAGGACATGAAGATGCTGAGAGTGAGGAAGACTTACAGATTCTCCAGAATGCCAGCCATGGGTTTCCCTATTATTATTATTATTATTATTATTATTATTATTTTTAATTGAGATGTGGTCTTACTTTGTTGCCCAGGCTGAAGTGCAGTGACACAATCATGGCTTCCTGCAGCCTTGACCTCAGATTCAAGCAGTCCTCACACCTGAATCTCCCTAGTATCTGAGACGACAGGTTCACACCGCCACACATTGCTGATTTTGTTTATTTGTTTGTTTGTTTTTGAGATGGATTTTGTTGCCCAGGCTGGAGTACAATGGTTCAATCCTGGCTCCCTGCGACCTCCAACTTCCTGGGTTCAAGTGATTCTTCTGCCTCCACCTCCGAAGTAGCTGGAATTACAGGCATGCACCACCACAACCAGCTGATTTTGTATTTTTTAGTAGAGATAGGGTTTCACCATTTTGGTCAGGCTGGTCTTGAACTCCTGACCTCAAGTGATTCACCCGCCTCAGCATCTCAAAGTGCTGGCATTACAGGCTGAGCCATCACCCCCAGACTAATTTTTGTTCATTTGTTTTTAGATATGGGTTTTTGCTGTGTTTCTCAGGCTGGTCTCAAACTCCTTGGATCAAGGAATCCTCCTGCCTTGGCCTCCAAAAGTGCTGGGATTATAGGTATGAGCAACTGCACCTGGCCACTGTCTTATTTTTAATTATCAAATTTGTCTTCTGTTCTTCCAGGCAGATTGAGTTCAAGGAGAACTATTGATCTCCCTCCCCCAACCCCTGCCCACATAAAGGTAGTTTCACCTGCGCTTGCTACCATCTACACTTCCTTTCCTCCACCCTCAAAGGATGAGATGTCCTCCAGGGTAAAGCAAATCTTTCCACCCATGCTTCTGATGAGGGTACTGATCTATAATTTCCATCTGACCACTTTGTTTTTCTGTTCAAAGTCCCTCTCTGGAATGTCCAGTGAGCCTGTAGGACACTGAGCTCGGTGTTCAAACATCTGTGTGATTCTGTCCCACTGGGTTCTTCATGCTCATCTACCGAAGCATCACTCGGGGCTTCCTACCAAACTCATCATTCTACAATTTGCAAATCGCGCTGTTTTGCATCCCTCTGCCCTTGCATCCGCTGGTCCCACTATTCCAAAAGTGCTTCTTCCGCTCCTTGCCCCCCTGGTGCCCACTCAGGTTCATAGGCAGCTCAAGAAGCCATGTGTGGATCCTTGAGCGGGATGGGTGCTACTCTCCTGAGACTCACAGCACTGAATGTAGACCATTTGTCCAGGTCACCCTCCTCACTGGACTGTCTACGCCTCCAGGGCAGGCATAGAATCATACTCCTTTCTTTAACTTTAGTGCTTAGCACAGCCATGTTCAATTAAAAGGAGCAGCAGACCACCATGGCGTGTGTACACCTATGTACCAAGCCGGCACATTCTGCACATGTACCCCAGAGCTTAAAGTATAATAAAAAATAATAAAATCATACAACTTAAGAAAACAAAAAAAAAAGGAGCTCAAACAACATTGTGATACCCTCTACCTCATCAAAACATTTTCATTTCATGTATAATAAATTTTCAAATAAGTATAATTATGGCTGTAACACATAGGGTGCTGATTATGCAGTGCTTTTCCGTGGTGCATAATTAAGCTAAATTACCCTTTAAAGCACCACCAGGACACCCTTACTTTCCAGGAAGATGTTGAAACTCAGAGAACTTAAGTAAAGTGTTTTACGTGATGCAACTAGCAGGAAATGGGTCTAGGGTTAGAATCACAGCAGTCTTCACGTGTAGCTGTCTCGTGGTGGGTAAAACACACTGTTCCTCTGTTGGTGGTGGCCCCACGTCTGTCTTGCACACCAGATAGCACAGCACATGGCCTTTCTGTACGTGGCAGGTGCAGTCAACCCAGGCTCAGGAAAGGAGCATGGTAAGTGTTCGAAAATATTTGTTAATATTCTAAATAAATGGAAGCTTGCTGGACGGCATTAAATTATTTCTATTAATTCACAATATATTAGCTTTCTTCTCTGTAGCATTTACCTCAGGGGCAAAAACAGTTAAATGAAAGCCACTGTTCATAGTGCATTCTGATAATTAAAGAGAACTAGTTGATTTATTACTTTTCCTCCAGTTTAATTGGCATTGAAACATGAAGAAATCGGGAATTCTTTATAGTTTATTCTGGAAAAATATAAATAATCCTTTGAAAAGTCAATCTTAAGAGTTTTTGTTTCCCTTTTATTAATATTACCTTTTTTTTGTTTTGCTTTCTCGAATTTCTAAGAATCTAGGATCTGGTCCAGAATCTAGGATCTTTCTTAGATAAAATAGCCATCACTTTCCTCAAAATGTGTCTCCTAAGATTTTACACATTTTATTGGATGCAATGAAAATGCATGGAGACGTTTTCTTTGTTCTGTGTTTTTAATAGAAGGCATTTGTAAGGACGCGGAGTGAGAGAGCAGATAGTAGAGCACCTGCTCCCGGCCCCAGCTCTGCTGCAAGTCCAGTGTGTGACTCTCAGCTCTGAAATGTGTGGTTCTGAAACCTGCACAGTCCCATTTAGTTTATGGCATGGCCAGCAGAAAAGAAAAAACCCATCAGCCAGAGACCTAAAAATAAAGGAAGGCATCCAAAAGGTAAAATACACTGAGTTTGTAACATCATATAAGGGGAAATTATTTTTTTTCACTACACTTTAAGTTCTGGGGCACATGTGCAGAACATGCAGGTTTGTTACACGGGTGTACACGTGCCATGGTGGTTTGCTGCATCCATCAGCACGTCATCTACATTAGGTGTTTCTCCTAATGCTGTCCCTCCCCTAGATGGGCCCCAGTGTGTGATGTTCTCCTCCCTGTGTCCATGTGTTCTCATGCTGTGTTTGGTTTTCTTTCTTGTGTTGAAAAATTAGTTTAGATGATAGCGCTTAGATTTTCCTTGAGAAATTTAGAAAAGTATAATTTTATATAAAACATAACATCATGAAATATAGTATCCTTATCAATGGGATCAGTCATGTTACAGATATATAAGAAGTTACTTTCAGGCCGGGTGCTGTTGCTCAAGCTTGTAATCCCAGCACCTTGGGAGGCCGAGACGGGTGGATCACGAGGTCAAGAGATCGAGACCATCCTGGTCAGCACAGTGAAACCCTGTCTCTACTAAAAATTCAAAAAATTAGCTGGGCATGGTGGCGCGTGTCTATAATCCCAGCTACTCGGGAGGCTGAGGCAGGAGAATTGCCTGAACCCAGGAGGTGGAGGTTGCGGTGAGCCGAGATTGCGCCATTGCACTCCAGCCTGGGTAACAAGAGTGAAACTCCGTCTCAAAAAAAAAAAAAAAAGTTACTTTCAGGATGAAGTTATATTGAAACTACTTATAAAAATGTCATTTGTTAACAGTTACCTCTGGAACCCACCGCAGTTCGGCAGGGCTGCTGTAGCCAGACTGCCTCCAAGATTCCTCCTCTCCGGGCAGGGCGTCCCTGAAGGAAAGGCAGCAGTCCCAGGCAGGAGCTTATATATCTTATAATCTAACCATTTCCATTAGCATCCAATCTTGTCACCATCAAAGGAAAACTAACAAAAGCTGAATATTAAACACTAACATAATATTTTTAAAAGGAAAAGCAATGTTATATTCTATACTGATAATTACCTTTTTAAATGCTCCCTATTTTGGCAATATATTTAATTTCGTTGTTAAACAGAAGAGACAGCTTTGGTTTTCTTTTCCATTCTTCATGAATCTATTTAGCATAAGAACTTTATCATTCTTTATTCAACATGTCTGAGTTAGCCCGAAAGGTTAGTCTTAGTGCCATTGGCACGTCCTATTTTCATTAAAATTAGACCATGTTTCTTTTTCAATTTCTCATAGCCAGAAAGGAAGCATCATGGAAAATTAATTAAAGGTGCCTCTTTCCAGACAAGATTAGGCTAGTGCTGTTAGGTAGGAGGAAATGTATAACCTATTTACAGCATCTGTTGTGAATGGCCTACTCTCTGTTCCACATTTTCAAAATTCTCCCAGAATAAGCAGACAACTACGGGAAATAACAAAGCAAGTTAAAGCCCAAAGGGCCAACCAGTTGCAATCACGTTGGATTGTAATCATGCAATCAAAAATACACAGCTGCTTGGTTTCTCGTTATGCTCACATTTATTTGTGTTTTATTGATATAGGGTGAATGTTGGTGTTGATGATATTTTAATCTAGTACTTGGGAGAAAGAGTCGCTTATGCTGTTTCCTTTGTTAAGTTTTTGTTCTCTGAAATGAATAATCACAAAAATAGAAGCAGAGTTTGTCAAACACTTTGGTGTCAGGACCCCTTTACAATGTAACAAATTACCGAGTACAAGAAGCTAATCATTACAAAAGTCAAATAATTCACATACCTTCCAAGAGCTATTGGCGCGATGGCTACCTAAGATACTGCGCAGTCTCTGAAAACTCACGGGACACTTGTGAGACAATGAGAGGAAAACAGAAAACGCTGTGTCACTATTTTTATGGAAATGTATTCGCCCTCTCTTGCCAGCTGGGGTTGGCATCTTCTGAAATACTGTAAATTAAAGGCATTTTACATCTTTTGCTGAGAGTCATTGAAGACCATATTTGCTGTTGCTTTAGTGGGCACCATCATAATAGCATCCCCTTATTTGGTTTGCTAACACACAGAGGCGTTTTTAAAAAGGGATGCTTGCTAAGAACCAGTTTTATGTTATTTATTTCAAGGGACTCTCCAGTCAACTTACAGGCAGGCAGTTTCATTTGTTCTCAGCGATGAACACTTTTATTATCACTGACGGATCAAGATACTGAGAAAATCTGGAAGCTAAAAAAAAAATGATTTCTGCATGTCCCTGACTGTGTCCAAATTATAATTTGTCAAGTCTTATTCAAGCTCATTTCACAATTTTTGTGTTCACGTAGCTTTACTTTTCTGTATATCGTGTATCTGTTTCTTTTCTAAGAAAACAGTATAGAGCAGTTGTTTTTGAGAGGTCCTTTGAAAAGTTTCCTTCAAAGGGAGTACTTTTGCTGAGCCAATTCATTTTTTTTTCTTGCAAAGTGCTATTTAAAATTCTGCTTTGTGG
>CM052661.1:3244408-3307603 GCA_028533165.1 Leontopithecus rosalia | reverse complement strand
AGCACTGTTTACAATAGCAAAGACCTGGAACCAACCCAAATGCCCATCGATGATAGACTGGACTGGGAAAATGTGGCACATATACACCATGGAATATTATGCAGCAATCAAAAATGATGAGTTTGTGTCCTTTGTAGGGACATGGATGAATCTGGAGAACATCATTCTCAGCAAACTGACACAAGAACAGAAAATGAAACATCACATGTTCTCACTCCTAGGCGGGTGTTGAACAATGAGAACACATGGACACAGGCAGGGGAGCACTACACACTGGGGTCTGTTGGGGGGAATAGGTGAGGGACAATGGGTGGTGGGGAGGTGGGGAGGGATAGCATGGGGAGAAATGCCAGTTATAGGTGAAGGGGAGGAAGGCAGCAAATCACACTGCCACGTGTGTACCTATGCAACTATCTTGCATGTTCTTCACATGAACCCCAAAACCTAAAATGCAATAAAAAAAGAAAGTCTAATCCAGGGAAAACTAATATATGTTAAAGTTCGTGTTCTAAAACATCCCAAATTATTGCAATTTATGTGAACATTTTTTCTTGTTTATTTTTTAAAATGGCAATTTGTAGTTACAGCTATACCATTGTTTAAAAATGGTTATTGACTAGAGTTTCATTTCTGTCATTAATCAGTTCAGTCTACACAGCTACTGTTTAAATGATAAACTGGTGACTACATTACAGTATTAGTATCCTGCCAATAAGCAAAGTACCTACATATTTGGGTTTCTTCTTCATATATAATCCCAAACATCTTTTAACTATTAACAGTGCAAACTAAATTTTTCCCCCAGTATTTCAACAGTCAAAACACTCATTTCTTCATAGGCAAACCAAATTTTTCCCCCAGTATTTCAACAGTCAAAAAACTCATTTCTTCATATTTAATATTTGTTTCTAATCTGAAATATAATTTATTTCTGAGACTTTTCTAAAGTCTTGGTTTTATATGTATGGAATTTTTTGAAGTAAGTTATGCTCCTTTTGCTTCTGATAATTCCCATCCTTCTCACTTCCCCTTCCTTCCCTGCTCCTTCCTTCCTTTTGTCTTCCTTCCTTCCTTCCTTCCTTGTAATGGTTGCTAAGTAAGGCATTAGGTATGAATAAAGATATTCCCATGGGACAGCATCATTATCAACAATGTTGGTCATAAAGTGATAAATGGGAGCCTCTCTAATGAGCATGTCTTTCTTTCTAATTCTTTTTTTTTTTGGTGGTGGAGTTTTGCTCTTGTTACTCAGGCTGGAGTGCAATGGCACGATCTTGGCTCACTGTAACCTCTGCCTCCTGGGTTCAGGCAATTCTCCTGCCTCAGCCTCCTAAGTAGCTGGGATTACAGGCACGCATCGCCATGCCCAGCTAATTTTTTTTTTTTTTTTGTATTTTTAGTAGAAACAGGGTTTCACCACGTTGACCAGGATGGTCTCAATCTCTTGACCTCATGATCCACCCACCTCGGCCTCCCAAAGTACTGGGATTACAGGTGTAAGCCACTGCGCCCAGCCTCTTTTTAGTTCTTATCAAAATTTTATAATGATTGAACCAGGATATGACAATATTTTATATGTGTCAAAAACATTTATGCAATTGTTTATTATGGAAGCATTATTTTTTCTATCTATGTGAGCTCACTATGCTGAGAGTTTCAGAAAGGGGTCTGTCCTCACACAAAATAATCGATAAAAAGGCAGTAATAATCTATAGGCAGAAGAGAACATGGTCATGAAATGTTGTGGACTCTAAGCTGAGCCTGTCTAGTATAGAACAGGAGATGTTTTTGCTGAGGAATGATATGAAGAGGTTAGCAGAAAACAGATCATCGAAAGCCTTCCTAGCAATGTGAGCAACTTTATTCTAGGAGCAATTGGGAGCTATCAAAGGATTTTAAACAGTCAAAGCCAAGGACAAAATCTGTGCGAAAATAAATCTCTCATGCTGCCAACTTGCGAATGGTGCAGAAGGTGTATAATGGAGGCATGAATGTCATGAGGAGACTCCTGCACAATCCAGGAGAGAAATGACGTGGTTAGGAGAAATCAAAGGTTGCAGGGATGGAAAAGAGGAATATTTTAAAAGTAGAATCAGAGAATCAGGTAGCCAGTGCGTAAGCGTATTTGTTGGAAGGTGTATTTGTTCCTGAAGGCAGCCATAACAAAGTGTCACAGGCTAAGTGACTTAAACAACAAAGAGTCATCTTCTCACAGTTACGGAGGCTGGAGGTCTCAGATCAGGGTGGTAGCAGGTTTGGTTTCTCCTCAGGTCTCTCTCCTTGGCTTGTAAATGGCTGCCTTCTCCCTTTGTCTTCACAGGGACATTCCTTTGTGCCTTTCTGTGTCCAGATTTCTTCTTATAAGAATAGAAATTGTCATGGATCTTTAGGACCCATCCTAAAGACCTCTTTATAGCTTAGTCACTTCCTTAAAGTCTTTATCCTCAAATGCGGTCATATTTTGTGTCAATAGGGTTTCTGATATCAACACATGAATTCAAGAGAGACACAATTCAGCATATAAGGACAGTGCCTTTCCTTCAACATTATTTTTAAATAGTAAGATAAATACATATATTAGTATGCAAGGTCATGAAACTATAAGGGAAAATTTGATATGCCAGCAATATTGATGATAAATTGATAATCATAATACTATTATAGTAATAGCAATTAATCTTTATTAGCTAATCTCACTTAAATTTTTTAAATATATTTAATTATGCTTTAGGTTCTGGGGTACATGTGCAGAACATGCAGGATTGTTGCATAGGTACATAAATGGCAACGTAGTTTGCTTTCTCCATCCTCATCACCTATATCTGGCATTTCTCCCCATGTTATCCCTCCCCACCCTCCACTGTCCCTCTCCTATTCCCCTCCAACAGACCCCAGTGTGTGATGCTCCCCTCCCTGTGTCCATGTGTTCTCATTGTTCAACACCTGCCTATGAGTGAGAACATGTGGTGGTGGATTTTCTCTTCTTGTGTCAGTTTCCTAAGAATGATGGTTTCCAGATTCATCCATGTCCCTACAAAGGACACAAACTCATTGTTTTTTATGGCTGCATAGAATTCCATGGTGTGTATGTGCCACATTTTCCCTGTCCATTCTATCATCAATGTGCATTTGGGTTGGTTCCAGGTCTTTGCTATTGTAAACAGTGCCACAATGAGCATCGTGTACATGCATCCTTATAATAGAACGATGTATAATCCTTTGGATATATACCCAGTAATGGGATTGCTGGGTCAAATGGAATTTCTTTTTCTGTGTCCTTGAGGAAGTGCCACACTGTCTTCCATAGTGATTGAATTAATTTACACTCCCACCAACTGTGTAAAAGCATTCCTAATGATTGCCATTCTAACTGGCATGAGATGGTATCTCAATGCAGTTTTGATTTGTATCTCTCTAATGACCAGTGATGATGAGAGTTTCTTCATATGTTTCTTGGCCTCATATATGTCTTCTTTTGAAAAGTGTCTGTTCAGATCCTTCACCCACTTCTGAATGGGTTTGTTTTGTTCTTGTAAATCTGTTTTAGTTCTATGTAGATTCTGGATATTAGCCCTTTGTCAGATGGGTATATTAGAAAAATTTTTTCCCATTCTGTTGTTTGCAGGTTCACTCTGATTGTTTCTTTTGCTGTGCAGAAGCTCTGGAGTTTAATTAGGTCCCATTTGTCTATATTGGCTTTTGTTGCCAATACTTTTGGTGTTTTAGTCATGAAGTCCTTGCCTATGCCTGTGTCCTGAATGGTTTTGCCTAGGTTTTTTTCTAGGGTTTTTATGGTTAGGTCTTATGTTTAAGGCTTTAATCCATCTGGAGTTAATTTTAATGTAAGGTGTCAAGAAGGGGTCCAGTTTCTGCTTTCTATACATGGCTAGTCAATTTTCCCAACACCAGTTATTGAACAGGGAATCCTTTCCCCATTGCTTTTGTCAGGTTTTCAAAGATCAGATGATTGTAGATGTGTGTCATTGGATCTGAGGCCTCTGTTCTGTTCCATTAGTCTGTATCTCTGTTTTGGTACCAGTACCATGCTGCTTTGATTACTGTAGCCTTGTAGTATAGTTTGAAGTCAGGTGGCATGATACCTCCAGCTTTGTTCTTTTTGCTTAGAATTGACTTGGCTATATGGCCTCTCTTTTGGTTCCATATGAAGTTTAAGGTGTTTTTTTCAAGTTCTGTAAAGAGGGTCATAGGTAGCTTGATGGGGATAGCCTTGAATCTATAAATTATGTTGGCAGTATGGCCAATTTTACAATATTGAGTCTCCCTAACCATGAGCATGGAATGTTTTTCCATCTGTTTATATCCTCTCTTATTTTCTTGAGCAGTGGTTTGTAGTTCTCCTTGAGGAGGTCCTTTACATCCTTTGTTAGTTGTATTCCTAGGTATTTGATTCTCTTTGTAGCAATTATGAATGGCAGTTTGATCTTGATTTGGCTCTCTTTAAATCTGTTATTGGTCCATAAGAATACTTATGATTTCTGCACATTGATTTTATATCCTGAGACTTTGCTGAAGTTGCTTATCAGTTTCAGAAGATTTTGGGCTGAGACGATGGAGTTTCTAAATACACAATCATGTCATCTGCAAATAGAGACAATTTGACTTCCTCCTTTCCTAATTGAATAGTCTTTATTTCTTTTCCTTCCCTGATTTCTTTGGCTAGAACTTCCAATAATATATTGAATAGGAGTGGTGAGAGAGGGCATCCTTGTCTAGTGCCAGATTTGAAAGGGAATGCTTCCAGGTTTTCTGCATTCAGTATGATATTGCCTGTGGGTTTGTCCTAAATCGCTTTTATTATTTTGGGATACATTCTGTGGATACCTAGTTTATTGAGAGTTTTTAGCATAGAGCACTGTTGAATTTTATCAAAGGCCTTCTCTGTATCTACTGAGATAATCATGTGGTTTTTGTCTTTGGTTCTGTTTATGTGGTAGATTACGTTTATAGACTTGTGTATGTTGAACCAGCCTTGCATCCCCAGGATGAAGCCTACTTGATTGTGATGAACAAACTTTTTGATGTGCTGTTGCAGTCAATTTTCCAGTATTTTATTGAAGATTTTTGCATCTACGTTCATCATGGATGTTGGCCTGAAGTTTTCTTTTCTTGTTGAGTCTCTGGAGGATTTTGATATCACGATGATGTTGGTTTCATAAAATGATTTGGGAAAGATTCCCTCTTTTTGTATGTTTGGAATAGTTTTAGATGGAACAGCACCAGCTCCTCTTCATATGTCTGGTAGAATTCAGCTGTGAACCCATCTGGACCTGGGCTTTTTTTGGTGGGTAGGCTATTAATTGCTACCTTGACTTCAGCCCTTGTTATTGGTCTATTCAGGGTTTTGACTTCTTCCTGGTTAAGGCTTGGGAGGATGCAAGAGTCCAGGAATTTATCCATTTCTTCCAGGTTTACTGGTTATGTGCATAGAGTTGTTTATAGTAATCTGATGGAGATTTGTATTTCTGTGGAATCTATGGTGATATCCCCTTTATCGTTTTTAATTGCATCTATTTGATTCTTCTCTCCTTTCTTTTTTATTAATCTGGCTAGTGGTCTATTTTGTTGATCTTTTAAAAAATCAGCTCCTGGGTTTATTAATTTTTTGAAGAGTTTTTTGTGTCTCTATCTCCTTTATTTCTGGTCTGATCTTAATTATTTATTGTTTTCTGCTAGCTTTTGAGTTTTTTAAATCTCATTTAAAAGTTAAAAAAACATATACTTAAGTATTATCTCTCTTCTTTTATGGATAAGAAAACTGAAGTTTAAAAATGTTTGTTTGCATGACCCAAAATAGATCAAGATTTCATTCTGTTTCCCTGGATAATAATTTTTATAAGATTTCTTATTTGAAAATTTGCTCTCTTTATATGTATAACCCTGAATGTAAAGGAGATATGTGTTTCAGAGATCAGGCATGGTCAAGGTGACAATGGTCGTAGATAAAAGATCTATTTCAGCCTAGTTATAGGGGATATACAATGATAAAAAATAACCAAAACCCATCAACTGTCTTGAGTATCAAACTTCATATATTATGGTTAAATATGTATTTTTCCTTCATTTCCATGGAGTTTTTAGAGTTTTCTTCTTTGTATTGCCAGCACAATGCTTAGCCTGAAAAATGTGTTTGTTACACATATTGGTGCTAATGTGCAACTTTGCTTCAAAATACTCATACCATGATGAAGAGAAGGAAAAGGAGAAGTTGAGGAATAATTGCAGGGCATGATTTTCTTCTGCACTAGCTTATTTGGAGCCAAAAAAATAATAATAAATGATAACATTTATGTAAATTTATGTTAGGAACACATCACAGGAGTGAAGTTATATATGTTGCAAAGTGTCACTTTGTTAAGTTCTGTGAGGTGCTCATCATGCTGGGCAGTCTATCATTATTTGTTCTCATTCCAGTATAAACTTAGACATTTTAAGCAAATAAGTGCTATTGAAGTCTTTGCTTAATAATATTATTAGATATTTATCAGCCAGGCAAGGAGACATGCTTATAATCCCAGCACGTTGGAAGGCTGAGGTGGATGGATCAGTTGAGGTCACGAGTTGGAGACCAGGCTAGCCAATATGGTGAAACTCCATCTCTACTTAAAATAGAAATTTTAGCTGGGCATGGTGGCACATGCCTGTAGTCCTAGCTACTTAGGAGGCTAAGGCAGAAGAATAACTTGAACCTGGGAGGCGGAGGTTACAGTGAGCCAATATCACGCCACTGTACTCCAGCCTGGGTGACAGGGCAAGACTCTATCAAATAAATAAATACATAAATAAATAAAATTATTATATGTTTACTATAGTCTTCCTGACTTAATATGATGTAATCTTTGTAAAAATATAATGAATTTTCTATATGCTAGGTGTCTATCGATTGCTAGATCAGCTGTCTGTCATCTGCATTTATATCCATTCTTTTTTACATTCGCATGCATTTTATTTTGTGTCTTTCTGAGTGGATTGTAGAGAACATCAACATTATCTCTGAAAAATTTTGATTCATACATGACAGTGGATGCGCATGGAAGACCCACGCTGAGTTGGGATGCTCATCAGGTTTGTCCTGAGTTGTGAAGACAGAATATTTATCTAGCTTAGAATGAAAGCCAAACACTACTGGAATGAATTATCAGCCATTGATGATGTCTGCTACAGCACAAAGGGCCGTATTTATTACCCCCTTTGCGTTTTAAAATCATACCCAGAAATAGGGGAATGCATAATAAAAGGTATTATATGACCCATGCTCCTGTTAAAGTAAAAATTAATGGAATTTTGTTCCTTTAAATCAAAAGAGTTGCTATGGATAAGCATGATTTTCAGACATCATACTAGAAAGTAGGTACAAAGTCAAGATTTATTCTACACAAATGCAGAAAAGGTTATTTATATTCTCCTTAGGATCTTGCTCAATCTGAGTTTACTTTCAAAGAATAAACATTGCCTTGGATAAAATTTTCATGATCCAGCAGTGCTAGATGTCAGAAGGGGACATCTTTTTTACCCTGTAAAAAGAAAAAAAAATCCATGACAAATTTTACCTGCATAAACAAACAGGCAACAGCCGATCTGTAGAAATGTTCTTCATGTCTAGATAGACTTTGGGGATCCATATGTGATCGTTTACCTGTTTTTGAAGCATCTATAATGCTTTGCTTTTACCTTTGTTGTGCCATCAAGAAGGGATTCTGATAGCAGTAGTCACAATTGTGTACTAATTTAATCTGTATTACAACTGCATCATTAGTTCTAATACTGTGTTTTTTCCAAAGGATGCAATGAATGAAAACAGAAGTATATTCTATCTATCATTTTAAATGTTATATACCAGATAATTGGTCATGAAGTTGTACCCATTCTCAAATGTTAAAGAAGGCATTACAGAATATGCAATTTATCAGTAAATGAGAAATATATTTTCTACAGTTTAAGGCAAAATAAGTTAATATTAACCATAATGTTTAGTGAATATCCAAAGCAAGAAATACTTGGTTTCAAACTTCAATTTTTTAAGAAGATACTTGGTTTAATTGTATACTTGACTTCAGGGGTAGTTGGGAGAGAGGTGTTACAAACAGCTCAAGGAAGCCTTAAGGGATGTGATTAGAATATAGTTTTGAGGAGTGTGTAGGAGTCACTAAGTGGAGGATGAAGGCACAGTCAGACATCACATTACAGGAAGCTCTGTGTAGATTCAGCCCCTTCGATTACTACAGTTTATCTCCTACCTTCTGTACTCAGCCACGCCAAATTCCATATACTTACAGAAATGGCTTCTCCATTTCACTGTAAAATCTTTTGATGTACTACCACCCTCAATCTCTTGTCTGAAATGTATATTACTTTCACAACTTTTAAATGAATAAGTGGTGGTTCTCCTTTTAACAGTAGCTAGAAATTGAACGTCTCTGAGGCATTTCTAAAAAGGATTAGGACAAATCCAGTTGCTCCACAGCCAATAGAATCATTAATGCTAAATTTCTACAGTGGGGAGAGGCTTTTAAGACCAAAGTATCATGTTTTCTATTTTATAGATGAGAAGTGAGATTCAGAAAGCCTGAATAATTAATCCATCCATCCAATGCATTGTTCTACCTATCTCAGAATAGGAGCACTCTTTCTAAGCTAAATAATGATATATATTATATAACAGATAAGATGATATCATATTAGATATACAAATATATAATTTGTAAGAATTGACAGATTTTGTTACAAGGAAAAAGTTAACCACATCAAAATCTTTGAGTTGATAGATAAAATACTTTCACTCTACCTACTCCCCTCAAAATCCAACTAAAATTACAATAGTGATTACAAAATGATTACTTAAAAGTCACAAATTCACAAGGACAAATAAAATGAAAGAGGACAAGAATGTAATATAATTTTGCAGGTTAGAAAACAGTAGGTCAATGATAACTGATTTAAACAAACCAGGAAGGCAGAATCCTAACCCAGAAGTTTAAAAAGCCAAGAATCAAATCGATTTGCCTTAGGGTACACTCAAGAGCTTCAGCAATTGGCAAAAACAGAAATTTTTGCACTAGGGATGAAGGTGAGAAAGAATAAAATTATTAATCAAAAGTACATTTTACAAGGAATTAGGATCAAATTCCACTTTCAGTACTAGGGGTCTTTGGAATAGAGGACCTTGGGTCTATCTGGGGATTATACCAGAATAAAAATGTGAAAGTAGTCATTTGCATGAATATAGACATCCTTGGCTCTCCAAACTTAAAGACTAGACTGACAAAAAGAAAGTGAGGGACCCTAAGCCACTCAAGAGAGAGAACTAACGAATAGATGCTGAGTCATTTTCAGTAAAATTAGCAAGCTTGATTTACCAACAGTGACTCCACAGTGATGGAGCAGCCCCAGCCCTCCTTCAGAAGGTCCAGTCATTCTCTTCTAATATAAGCAGACTGCCATAAAAATCCTCTGGCAAGAGAGACAAAATTCACAATAAACAGAAGAGGGTAAAGCAACTAGGAAGAAACTGAAAATTTGCAAGCTATAAGAAATTAAACATATAATTGTTAAAAATTTCTGAGGAATAACAGGATATATTATCTCCATAAAACAAGAGCAGAATGCTATGAAAAGGAGGAATATCCCTTCCACACTATCTCGTGGATGCCTGTCTTCCCCTCCTAAGCTCCATCTCTCTCTCTGTTCCCTTCCGCTCAGTGTGGAAGCTGCTTTCCTCTCCTGGATTCCATCTTTCTGGATTCTCTCACTCAGTGTGAGAGTTAGCTGGTTCTTCTTCTCTCCTTCTCCTGTTTCTCTCTTTTAAATAAATCACTTTCTACAAAAAAAATCCTAGGAAAGAAAATATGTCAGAGACATTAAAAGCAGGATCATAAATAAAGTGTTAAGTTACCCCCCAGAAAAAACTTAGAAAATAAAGTTGGAGAAATGAAATGAGAAAATTAAATTGTTCAAGAAATTTTCCAGGATGGTTGTTTCCAGATTGAAAGGGCCCAAGAAAACTGAATACTGAAGTAAATGGACTCATATCACAAAATGTCATTAGAAAATTTCAGAACATTGGAACAAAAGAGAATATCCTACAAAATTTCCAGAGAGGAAACAAGTGAGAGGAGGTCAGAAAAATAAAAAAAAGTAAAGTAAAATAAATATCCTCAAATATTCTGGTTAAATATAATCTCAAAATCAGATTCCTATGCCCAGGCAAAATGTTACGTATTTCTAGTTTTTCTTTCTATGTTTTCACAAAACAAAGTTTCAAAATTTTTGTCTACCATCGATCTATCTCAGCATGTCTACCTAAAAGAGGAAATTCGCTAAAAAGGGAAAACATGGTGTGTGTGTGGAGGTGGGCGGGTGGGGAACGCGGGGTTGAGGAAACTGGGAATTCATTCCAGAAGGTACAAAAAATGAATTCCCAGCCTCCAGATGAAGAGACTGGGAAGGTAATGACTGGCTGATCCCATTTACAGCAGATCCGAAGGCTCCCCAGGAGACATCCTTGGAACAGGAAACTGATAGGAATTGATGAATTTGAACATATAAAGTAGAGATCTTGAAAATGGAAGAAGAGCTTGGGGATGCATTGGTGATAGTACAGATGAAACAAAAGAAGTGGTAGCAACAATAAAAATTCTTGATGAGTTGTGCAAGCAAGAAATATTCAGGATACAGCACGTGCACAGCGTGTGTAACACCAATAATGACATGAATCCCGAAACTTCCCCCACTTGCCCTGGGACATAAGTATCTAGCAAGGATGAGTGGACAGTGTGTGGGGTGAAAAAATGAAGACAATTTTCCATGGGGAGAGCTAAAGCTTCAAGAGAGAAAAGCAAGCATAGGCTTTTTAACAGCGGTCTTGCAAGGTTTGGAGATAAGCTGAAAGACGTGAGATGTGTTATCTCTAAAAATAGGATGTAGGAGGGGAATTGAGTAAGGGACTTACAATAAAAAACTTTTGTAGACCTTAGAGAACATGTGGAATGGCATATGTGCATTCAGATTGGTCTTGCAATTTTCCCAATGAAGTCACAGCAAATGTTTAGTTCAAAATCGAAGGTACTGTTTACTATCCACATAAGTTTTTATTACGTTCCCATTCTTTTTTCCTCATTAAAAACTGACCCTAATTTTTAATAAATCACGAGTCTTCTCAGATCAGTGTTTCCCAGGCATTCGTTCACCGGCTTGCACCTGTCATCCATGCAGAAACGATGCCTTTTGAGGAGAAGCTACTGTTTTCTCAGGGCAATTTTTCCTCAGGGCTCCGTGACCAACACTGCACACTTTTCTCCAGAGCTTGGGATGGAAGTGCTGCCTTGACAGGGTTTGTGGATGCATGTGAATACTCTTGAGGAACCACTTTGAGGTCTTGCCCACTGGTCTTGAGATGCTCGAAATCATCTAAATAATATAAAATGTGATACTTGCTCAAGTGACAGCATCCATTTCCCACAACAGTGCCATTGACCAATATCACAAGGCTTTGCAGGATGGAGTAGCGTTTAAATGTGCAGGCTGTGGAGTCAGAGTACCTGAATTCAATCCTGCCTTTACCATTTCCTGAGAGTGCCTGGGTTTCTTCATCTGCAACACAGTAAGAATAATGACAATAAAGATAAATACTGATAGTATAAAGACCATCTGTCTCATAGTAAAGATTAAATGAGAATAATAAATATCAAGACTTGGTAGGTGGCACATAGTAAATACTTAATCTGCCTTCCTTTAATTTATTGTATGTAGTATGATGCCTGTCACTGAATGTCTTCCTTATAATTAAGTAGATGGGGTGAGTGGTTCTAAAACTCACACAAGTATTTTGGGTGGTGAATGTGGCGTGGGAAAGTAGAAACCATTTGAAAACCCCTCTGTGGAAAGGAAGGGAAAACTGACTAGGAAACCCAAAGGGAGGAAGAAAAGGCTGCAGCTGAAGTTAGTTTTATGATTTTTGATTTTCAATTATGCCTGGAAAACTGTGTCCTTTCAGAAAAGGTGGTTGGTTAGATTTTCCAGACTGGAGATTTTTCAAGGTGGCTGAAGCTGAAGGATAAAGAAGGAAGAGAGAGGCTTGTACTGCAGAGAGAAAGAAGTCTAGATAAGAAATCCAAAAAGCATAGGGAGCAGCATGAGAATAGCCTGGAGCAGGGCCTATAGATTTAGGAACTTTACGTAAGGCCGTGGGTTTGATCCTGGACAGGGCAGGACAGCCACCTGCAGGGACAGCAGGAACTTTAAATATCCTTTGTTTCTGCAGCCCATGCAAAGGATGGGTCAGAGAAGCATTTATCTGGGTGAATCAGATAAAGATCTGTTTAAAAAATCACAGGAGAGGCACTGATTTTTGCCTACAACTTGAGCTCTGATTTTGGAGGCCAGGGGATGTACACTCTGTAGGCCAGTGGCTCTCAAACTTGAATGTGGACCAGCATCAACTTGTGGAACACACGTGGTAGGTCCTCACCTTTAGGGTCTCTTCCGGCAGAGCCTGCGTGGGCCTGAGAACCTGCATTCTAACCCAGTACAAAGAGATAGATGCTGAGGTTCTCCAACTGCTCTTTGTGAGCATCAGCTTTTCTTACCTCCACGTCTCCTACCCCAGGTTAGGCCCTATCTCCAGAACAAAGTGCTGCCCATTTCTGTGAAAAACGAGTTGTATGTTTATTTGTTCGTCGGCTTTTCATATGGAGAGGGGCAGCTTCCAAAATAATGAAGTAACCTATGAACGATCAACAAACCTTCAGAATCTAATGAGAGAGAATCAAATACGGAGAGCCTCCAAAACACGTGCAGTATAAATTGATGAAAGGCACAGGAAAGTGGCCCGTCCGCAGTCTCCATCCCATACCTGCATGGCCCAGTGGCCTCCCTGCGGCACTGACCACTGGGGGAGCCCTCCTGCTTCCAGCGTGCACGTGGAGGGGGGTGCACAGGGTGACCCAGTGAAATCCACATCACTGGATGGCTTGTGTCTTCACAAGGGTGCTGTCCTGTGCTGGGTGTTAAGCTCTGTTCTGGTGTTTACTTTGAATATCTGAGACATGTCTTGTAACCGTCCAGTGGGTTCACCTTGACTGCTCCCTGGACAGAGCCAATTTATCAAGACAGGGAGATCACTATGGAAAAAGAGTAATTCATGCCGAGCTGGCTGTGTGGGAGACCAGAGTTTTATTATCACCCAAATCAGGATAAGAGTGTTTAAAGATAATTTGGTGGGTGGGGGCTTGGAAAGTGGAGAGTTCTGATTGGTCAGGGTGAAGATGAAATCACAGGGGCTCAAAGTGAGTTTTCCTTGCTGTCTTCTGCTCCTGGGTGTGATGGCAGAACTGGCTGGACCAGATCACGGGTCCTGTTCAGACGGGGGACAGAGGGAATGTATTAACTTCTCTTCCCTGGTTCTCAAGGGGCCAGATTTCAAAGGCAAGAACTTCCCAGCAACATGCCTGACCTGCCTTCTTTCATGTCTCCATCCGGGAGCCTAGAGTTCTTTGTCTAAGTTTCACGCACGTGGGAAAGTAGACTGCCCAGGCGAGCTCCCTTGGTTTAGAAAGCCTGAGAAAAGCTGTGGGAGGACTGTGGGCCGGGCAGCTGATCCAAAGTGAAAGTCAAAAATGAATCACTCCAGCAGAAGTCCGAAGGAACTCCTCTCATGGGACAGGGACTTGAATGGAGTGAGAGTAACTCCCAGATTAAAAGACCCCCTGCCCCTCATCTGTGTGGACTCCACCTCTGGATCTCCTCCCACAACATTGTGAGAGTTCCCTCTTTCTCTCTCTCCCTTCTTCCCTTTCTCTCTCTCTCTCTCTCTCTCTCTATGCCTAATAATTCGCTTTTGTGCAAAACTCTTTGGGTCCAATGTTTACTTAAACAGGTGCACTGCACCTCCAGGGCCTCTTCCCCCACTCCTGGGGCCAGCCAGGGAGGGGAGCAAAAACCTGGGACACTGGTCAGGTGGTGTCAGCTGATACATGGGATGCACGTCTGCCACATATCTGAAGCACTGACCTTACCCTTTACAGTAGTGATATGACCCCCAGGAGCACTTTGGGGAGGTCCAGTCTCTTGGTGCCAGAAGCCGCATGACCCCTAAATTGTAATTTCTAATCTTGTGACTAATTTGTTCGTTCTGCAAATGCAAACTGGACCTCAGGCAAAAATGAGGTCTTCAAGGAATGTTACCAGTTTATCAATTGATAAGGGCTGTTCACTGATAAGGGCTGTTACCAGTTTTTCAGTTTTGTTTCAGAGTCAAACAATGAACTGAATTTCTACCAGTTTTCAATTTTGTTTCAGAGGCAAACCATGAACTGAATTTCTTCCGAAAGTTAGTTCGACCTACAGCCAGGAGTGGACAAGAACAGCTTAAAAGTTAGAAGCAAGATAGGGTTGATTAGGTCCGATTTCTTACACTGATATAATTTTCTCTGTTATAATTTTGCAAACACAGTTTCAGTCACAGTTAATTTAGGGAGTTTATTTTGCCAAGGTTGAGTACGGATGCCCGTGACGCAGCCTCAGGAGGTCCTGCTGACAGGTGCTCCATGGGGTCGGGCAGGGCACAGGTTGGTTTTATTCATTTTAGGGAGGCAGGAGATATCAACATTTGAAAGATGTACTTGGTCTCCTCCAGAAAGGGGGGACAACTTGAGCAGGGAGGGGACTTCCAGGTCACAAGTAGGTGAGAGACAAACAGTTGCATTCTTTTCTGTTTCTGGTTAGCCTTTCCAAAAGAGGCAATCAGATTAGCATTTATCTCAGGGAGCAGAGGGATGCCTTCAAATAGAATGGGAGGCAGGTTTGCCCTCAGCAGTTCCCAGCTTGACTTTTACCTTTTCTTTAGTGATTTTGGGGCCCCAGCACATATCTTCCTTTCACACTGGGCATTGTCAGTGCCATCTGACTATAGGTGCTGGTGCCAGGCACAGGAAGCCCAGAAGGTACCCACCACCAGGCGCAGGTGCCCACAGAGCCCCTATCAGTTCTCACAGCTGTGATACTTGAAGACACACTCAAAGCGCTCTTGGTCATTCCCCCAGGCAGGTAAGCCCACAGTGGCCACCTGCAGCTGCCTGGGTGTCCTCCCTTCTGCACCAAAGGGAAAGAATTGAAGACTAATCCCATGTCTGACTTTTTGATATGGAGAGAAAATTCTGTACCCATAAAGGAAAATTTCTCATTTAGAATTGGCTTGACAGAGGATCCTGTGGACCTATAACTTTTAAAATTGATGTGATTAGTTTTCCTGTCATCACTGCTCACTGTTAATGACCTCGGGCCTCCTACTTCCCTGCCCAGGAGCCCGGAAGCTCCCTTCTGTTCTCACTGCTCCCCTCTTCCTCTCCTACACCCCCAAAGACTGATTTAGCCTGACATTCATCACTTGACTACTTTCAGAAAATGGTTTTTATTTATTTGTCTTTTTTTTCTTCGTCGTTCTGTGCATAGATGTCTGTGTGTTGAGCATCTTGTTCTGGAATGCGGTGTAGAAAAAAAAGTTAGATGGTCCAATCATATTTTAATTATTATTTGTTTCCTGAAAATCAGAAACTTTTTTCTGGCTTTTTTGAGGTATAACTGACAAATGAGAAACTTCTCTTTAAAAGATTATGGAATCTTTTTTCAGGATTCACATGCAACTCTGGAATGTGCATTTCATGGAAAGTTCCATATTCTCCTACTCTATAGTTTCTCACTTGAATTTAGTTTTTTATTATATGTTTTGGGGTTCTTCTGTCTTCATCAGTAAATTATCACAGCATAAACATATTCTCATCGTAAACAATGTGACTTCTTCCAAATGTGATAAAACCATAGAAGCTAACATTGGGTTTTCCCAGTTTAAGAGTGTTACAAGTTTACATTTCCAATGTTATCATCAAAGGAAAAATGACTTTTTTTCAAATGTGATAAAAACCGTAGAAATTAACATTGGATTTTCCCACTTTAAAAATGTTACAAGTTCACATTTTCAATGTTAACCATCAAAGAACACAGTCCGGAATCTTCTAAAAGCAATCCAACTGCACTGATTTACCCAAAATAATATTTTCTAAACATTAAAGGCAAAATATATTTAAGAAATTGTAAAGCTAATGAAATATGTAGCACACCCAGATAAGAATGGATACCGGAAGTGATGGGACGGGCGAGGCTCACACTGAGCCTACTAATTGGAATGCATCTGCTCCCAATAGTGACCTGGAAAATGTTTGTTAACCTAATACATTCAAAAAGCTTCAAAGTCTGTATGATTTACTACATGTTTCTGTGATTAACTCTGAAATTGTCTCTAAGAAATTCATAAATCCTTCTTGTATCCGAGTTAAAAAAAAATCAGCATGGGCTGCCAAAATATTCTTCATCTTCCTATTTTGTATACTGATGGATCATTTTTTAATTTTCCAATCTCACTGGCATTATGAAAGCATCAAAGCTTTTAATAATTAAATACAGAAAAATTCCAGCCTCTGCATTGTAATTTCTCAAAGCTGGAAGTTCAGTTGCATGTCTTTGCCAATTATCACTGTAGGTCCAGCCACAGTGCTGGTTGGAAGAAGGCTAGAATTTATTAGAGATTTGTGTCCTTAAAGGGGTTCGTAGCTGTTAGTTTCTTCAGGAATTGCTGTTCTCTATTTGGACTAAGTTTCCGTTCTCCTGAACTCTGTTACAGAGGGAGGGGGAGATTAAATCATTTGGGTTTTTTGATGGAAGACAGTGACTTTCATTGACAACAGCCAGAAGTCTTCCCGTTTCACAGAAAGTGATAGTTCTATGAAAAATCCTGGATTATAGCATCTAGGCATGCCTGGCTGCAGCCCCTGAGTGTCTACCCTTCCTGGCCTCATAGGGTTTGGATTGGTGACTGGAGGCTCATCACCCCATGTCTGTGGAAGAGCCCCAGTTTTGCAGGACCAACTATGTCCTCTGAACATTGGGACAGCACCAGATGACTGGCAGGTGTTCAGAATGCAGCAGGCGCTTTCTGGTTCTGTTTGAGGCAGTTTTCTCAATCTACCTATGTCTTAGTTTCTTCATTTCCACCCTGGAACTTTGCTAACTGCATCAGAGATTGGTCATTAGGATTTAATGGGGTAATGTTGGCATACAGCCTGGCAAATTGGTGGCTCTGAGGATATAGTGATTCTTATTTCTTCTTGGGTTAAATATCCTGTAATATTTGATTATCAAAGTGGTCTTATGACCAGCAAATCTACAAATAGCCAGGTCTTAAACAGTGTAAGAAGTCAAACCCACTCTAGTCCCCTTACAAAACTGAGCAAATAGAGTATCAGTGAGGTGTGGGAGTCGCCATGATTCTGATCAAGTCTGTACGGAGAATAAGTTAGCAGCATTACACAATAAGTATCTCTGATATCCTATGTTATACAATATTATATTTCCATGATATTGATATCTATTTTTATATTTATTTTAAAAGGATCATGTACTTACACAAAGTTTACACATTTAAGTTCTTAATGATTAAACATATTTTAGTAAATCTATACATAGGTGTTATTAAAGTTTTAATTCAGTAACAATTTCATGTAAAATTGGGGAGTGTGATTCATGAGTTTGCATTTGAGAGTCATTCTAATGTTTAAATTCCTTGGAGCATTTTAAAAAATAATGCTTTTTTCCCCCAAAGCATTGGAACTCAGTTGAAATTAGAAAAAAATACTGTAATATTACCTTCATAATTTTGTGCAGATTAATGCTGTCTTATACTTGCTGCCATTTAATTCTAGACTGAAGTATGTCAGAATGATAAAAACCCTCTTCTACTTTGAAATTAGGAAATCTTGGCTTCATGTCCTAAGAATTCCCACTTATTTTTTTTTCCAAACTAGGTGTTTCTGCATATGATTTAAAAAATCAAAGATTGATTACATTTTAGAAGATTGCTTCCCTTCTATTCACAGATCTGTCAGGGTTATAATTACCTATTATATACTAAGAAATATGAAAGTAATAGATTCAAGTGTAGCAAAAAAGCCCTTGACCAGTGTGGTGTGCCTGCGAATCCTATAATTAAAAATACAGTGACACTCAGACTCCAGTCAGAAAAGAAACTCCTTTATTGCTGCACTATTAAACTAGTGTGTTCGAGAAACAGAAACCAAGCCAAGAAAAGTTCATGTTTCATGTGTAGTTTGCCCATGACCATGTAAGAAAAGCATTCTTATTATACACATTTTCAGGCACACAGGGACAGAATTCCTAAATTCCATGGTGTATAAACAATACAAGAGAAAATTTGTTTCTCTAATTCTGAGAAACTTTCCCCTGCCTTGTTTTGTGATTTCTGGCATGTCCTGAGTCTTTGTCTTTTGTTTGACAAGTGAGATGTTTTCACTAGGTGTCCTCTAGGATACGTTCTGAGCCTGACATTCTCTGCATGGGCCTGGAGTGTTTGTGAATATGTATTTGTCATCTAAACTTACTTCTCTATGAGCCATATAAGGAAGTTACTGAGCAGAGAAGGCCAGTGTCAGCTACAAGACTGTCTATTCGGCACCCAGAAGCGCAAGGCCAGAGGCCCCTTGAAAGCTTCCCGTTCACCAGCAGTGCGGTCCCTTTATGCCAGATGATGCTAAATGTACTAATTTGGAAATAAGTGGTTTTCTGGTTCCTCCTCTAGCATTTGTGTGAGGGGCGACTGACAGGGATGAGACAGAGAGGATGATGAGGGAGAGAAACGCTTAAGAAACAACTGGATGGGCATAAGGTCGGCATATTGGCGTTAGTCTGAGAATCTGATTTTATAAAATAATCTTCTAACTAAGTAATCAATAAAACTGAAATGATACTGAAGTAGCTATAATAAAAGGTGAAAACCCTCTTTTATCTCAAATCCCTTTTACTCCCCAGGAGTCACGGCTATCAGCCAATTAAATGTTTTTTAATTTTAAATTTTGTGGATATATAGTAGGTGTATATGTTTATGGGGTACACAAGATGTTTTGATACAGGCCTATGATGCATGATCTTCACATCATGGAGAATGGGGTATCCATCCACTCAAGCATTTATCCTTTGTGTTACAAATAAGCTAATTATACTCTTAATTATTTTTAAATGTACAATTAAATTATTATTGACTATAGTCACCCTATTGTGCTATCATATACTAGGTCTCATTCATTCTTTTGAACTATTTCGTACCCATTAACAATCCTCACCTCCCCCACCCTCCCAGTCCCTTTCCCAGCCTCTGGTAACTATTCTGCTTTCTGTCTGCATGAGATTACAACCCTTTCACGTGTGTCTCTATACACATACATAAACATGTAGGAGTTTTAAAATCATAAATTGCATTGTAGAATGTTTTATTATTCAGTTCATGCTACTGTGCAAAATGCCATACACAGGGATTTCAACAACAGACACTCATTTCCCGCTATTTGGAGGCTGAAAGTTTGTGATCAAGGTGCCAGCACACGGTGGTTCTGGGGGGACTCTCCCTTCCTGGTTTTCAGACGTCTGCTAGTGAGCACGCTTGTTCCTTACAGGGCAGACACACAGCAGAAGTCCTGGTCCCGTACCCTGGATGTAAGAACACTGTTTTTATCATGAGTTCTAAACCCTTACGGCCTCATTTAAACTTGTCTATTTTCCAAAGACCCCCACCGACAAATACCATGACATTGAGGATTAGGAGTTTAAAAAGTGAGTTTTTGGGGCCACACAGATATTCAGTCTGTAACACACGAATATTCTCCTGTGACTTGATTTCTAACTGAAACAATAAAACAGATTTTTAAAACCAGTACTAGATCAACCTCTTTAAAAACAGTGTCCAGTTAGCATTCCCTGGTGTGGATGTACCAAACTTTGATTAGCAATTTTCCTGTTGATGTTTAGTTTACGCTGTTTCATTTCTTGCTACGTTTTTTTATTTTTACTTTTTAAGTTGTGTGATACACGTGCAGAATGTGCAGGTGCGTTACTCAGGTATATGTGTGCCATGGTGCTTTCCTGTACCTACCAACCCATCATCTAGTTTCTTTTTTCTTTCAGTTCACTTATGTTCATCATGTAGGTTTTAAGCCCCACCTGCATTACATGTATGTCCTAATGCTGTCCCTCCCCTGTCCCCACCCACCAACTGGCCCCAGTATATGGTGTTCCCCTCCTGTGTCCATGTATTCTGGTTGTTCGGCTCTCACTTATAAGTGAAAACATGTGGTATTTGGTTTACTGTTCTTGCTATACTTTGCTGAGGATGACGGCTTCCAGCTTCATCCATGTCCCTACAAAGGTTTCCATGCTGTATATGTACCACATTTTCTTTACCCAGTCTAAAATTGATGGGCATTTGGGTTGGTTCTAAGTCTTTGCTATTGTAAATAGTGCTGCAGTAAACATACGTGTGCATGTGTCTTTATAACAGAATGATTCACATTCCTTTGGGTATATACCCAGGAAGGTGATTGTTGGGTCAAACGGTATTTCTTGTTTTAGATCTTTGAGCAATCACCACACTGTCTTCCACAATAATTGAACTAATTTCACTCCCACCAATACTGTAAAAGTGTTCCTGTTTCTCCACAGCCTCTCCAGCATCTGGTGTTTCTTTTTAATAAGCATCTGGTGGTCGACTTTTTAATAATTGCCATTCTATCTGCTGTGAGGTGGTATCTCACTGTGGTTTTGATTTGCCTTTCTTTAATAACCAGTGATGATGAGCTTTTTCTCCATGTTTGTGGGCTGCATAAATGTCTTTTTTTGAGAGATATCTTTTCATATCCTTTGCCAATTTTTTGATGAGTTTTCTGTTTCTGTTGTAAATTTGTTTAAGTTCCTTGTAGATTCTGGATATTAGACCTTTGTCAGATGCATAGATTGCAAAGTTTCTATTTTGAAATTTGCTGCAGTAAACATCCATGCAGATGAACCTTCTTCACATGTGAGCATTTCTTAAGGGCATGTTTCAGAAGTTTAGTTTCTGAAAGAAAGCATGTGCTACAATTCTAATTTTTATTATTATTATTAATAACTAATTGCCAGCATAAGTGTACCAACACACCGTTCTGCTCCCGCTGAGGGTTTTCCAAGGGCCGTTTTCTCTCTATTCTGCACACACACAAACACACCAGCCTTATAATGTATCTAATCCTGTGGCCACTGTTACACCCTTCATTGTTCCCTGATGACTAACAGGCTTGAGAGAAACTTTTTGTGGTCTGGGGCATCTCTCCTCTGCCTCTTCTTATCCTTCGTACACTGTATTTTTTTTTCCTACTGACTTGCCCTGACTTTTCCAGAAAAATCTGTTTCTCTAATTTTAAATGACCTTGCTCCCCTTTGTTTTCTGATTTTCGACATGCCGTGGGCCTCTGTCTTATTTTTGAAAAGTGAGATGTTTTAACTAGGTGTCTTCTAGGATACATTCTGAGCCTGACATTTTGTGCATGGGCCTGGAGTGTGTCCGAATATGTGTTGTCATCTAAACCTACTTCTTTAAAAGCCATGTGATAAAGTTACTGACAAGAGAAAGCTGATGTCAGGTCTATTTGGCACCCAAAAGTGTGAGGCCTTCAGCATTTTAACACACCTTTTCTCTAACTGGAAGTCCTTTGTGAAAAATAAACATTGTCATCATTTATTGTAGCTGCTATTAGCTGTCACAATCACTGAGTATTATAATAGGCTGCCAAGGAGGTTGGTTGGAGGGAGATGATTTATAGCATTTCGAATGCATCATTTATTAAGATGATCGTAACCCTGAAGTTACAGCACGTGGCTCTGCTTCTGTTTACCTCGCGGCAGGCAGAGGTTCAGCTTGGGAGCTCCCTTGCCTGGTGTCCTGGTGTTATGAAGCATGAGGTAATGATAGTGTTGTTACAGGCAGACAGTGATGTACAAGGAGGATCCCACCAGCCGGCCAAGCATGCTGCTTCCAGCGAGTTCCTTTTGGATTATGGAAGTGAGGGGAAGGCAGACAGAAACAGCCATGAGGTGGAAGGGGTCCTCTGAAGCCATTCCAGCAACCATTGAGATGAATAATAGTCAGATAATTCAAGGAGGTGTCTGTGTTTTCTCCTCGGCTTGAATTTGGCAGCAAGAAAAAACAAAGCTCAGTGGGGAAAGGCAGTAGGTAGGAGGCCAGATTTCATTCTGGTTAACTACTGACAATTTCCAAACTGCGAAAGGCAAAATAATTAATAATAATAATAATAATGGGCCGGGCGCAGTGGCTCACGCCTGTAAACCCAGCACCTTGGGAGGCCAAGGCGGATGGATCACAAGGTCAAGAGATCAAGACCATCCTGGCCAACATGGTGAAACCCCGTCTCTATTAAAAATACAAAAATTAGCTGGGCATTGTGGTGTGCACCTGTAGACCCAATACTCAGGAGGCTGAGGCAGGAGAATTTCTTGTGCCACTGCACTCCAGCCTGGCGCTTGGCAACAGAGTGAGACTCTGTCTCAAAAAAAAAAAAAAAAAAAGATGTATCAGGTTTTCTGACTGAACACCATCACTAGGTGCACCCTACCACCAACCTGATTCTCAGAATTCATGAGAGAGACTAAGGATGGTATACACTTAAAGTAATTCACTTTCTGATCTTTCTGGTACATCATACAGTAAATGTGAGGTGCTTTTTTTTTTAATAGACCTTTTTAGAGTAGTTTTAGGGGCACAGCAAAGTTGAACAGACATTACAGAGTGTCTGCACCCCCTGCCTCTCCACACAGCCACTCCTCCCCATGGACAAATGTATAATGACATGTATCCATCATTGTGGGTCACTCAGAGTTGTTTCACTGCATAAAAATCCTATTTTTGGCCAGACACGGTGGCTCATGACTGTAATCCCAGCAGTGTGGGGGCCAAGGTGGGCGGATCACCTGAGGTCAGGAGCTCAAGACCAGACTGGCCAACATGGCAAAATTTCATCTGTACTAAAAATACAAAAATTAGCTGGGTGTGGTGGTGCATGCCTGTAAATCCCAGCTCCTTGGGAGGCTGAGATAGGAGAATCACTTCAATCTAGGAGGCAGAGGTTGCAGTGAGTCAAGTCTGTGCCACTGCATTCCAGCCTGGGAGACAGAGTAAAACTCCTCAAAAAAAAAAAAATTCCATTTTCTAGGTGTTCACCCTTCAGTGTCCCCAGTCACTGTCTTCCTAGTTCTTTTCCAAAATGTCATATGATTGGGGATCATGCAGTATGGACCTTTTCAGCTTGGGTTTTTTTCACCAAAGAATATCATTTACATTCCACCATTACTTTTCATGGCTTAATAGCTCATTTCTTTTTAGCACTGAATATTGGCAGTCCATTGTCAGGATATCCCACAGTTTATTCATTCACCTCTTGAAGGACATCTTGGTTGCATCCAAATTTTAGCAATTATGGGCAAAGCACATTCAGGTAAGTGTGGCGTTTGATCATAAATATATTTATCCAAAAATGTGTGATCGGTTAAGTTCCTTATTAGCCAAGTATAAATTATGAAATAGCTAGCAAAAGTGGAAGAATCATATATTTTCTCAAGATAATTTTTAATTGTGAAAATATAGTATGTCTATAGCATTATGTGTAAAAATACAGGCATCCCTCAGAGATTGTTAGACTACTGTAATAAAATGAATCATAGGAATATGTTGGCTTCTCAGTGCATATAAAAATATGTACACAGTACTGTAACCTTTTCAGTATGCAATAGTATTATGACTAAAAAGTGTGTACCTTAATTTTAAAATACTTTGTTGATAAAAATGCTAAATATTATCTAAGTGTTCAGTGAGTCAGAATCTTTTGCTGGTGGAGGGTCTTGCCTCAACGTTCATGTCCGCTGGTGGTTGCTGAAGGCTGGCGTGGCTGTGATAATTTCTTAAAAGGAAACAACTATGATGAAAAGCCTCATCTATAGACTTTTTTTTTCATGAAAGATTTCTCTCTATTCAACACCTTTTGAATAGCATTTTACCCAGGGTGGTAATTCATTCAAAATTTGTATCAATTCTTTCAAACCATGCTTCTGCATTATCAACTAGGTTTACATAATAATCTAGATGTTTAGTTGTCATTTCAATAGTGTTGATGGCATTTTTGCCAGGATTAGAATCTATCTCATGACACTACTTTGCTTTTTCATTCATAAAAAGCAACTTCTCACCTGTTAAGTTTGATCATTAGGTTGCAGCAAATCAGTCGCATCTTCAGCCTCTACTTCTTTTTTTAAAAAAAAATTTTATTGCATTTTAGGTTTTGGGGTACATGTGCAGAACATGCAAGATAGTTGCATAGGTACACACGTGGCAGTGTGTTTTGCTGCCTTCTGCCCCTTCACCCATATTTGGCATTTCTCCCCATGCCATCCCTCCCCCACTCTCCCCCCTGCTGTCCCTCCCCTATTTCCCCCAATAGACCTCAGTGTGTGGTACTCCCTTCCCTGTGTCCATGTGTTCTCATTGTTTATCACCCGCCTATGAGTGAGTATATACGGTGTTTCCTTTTCTGTTCTTGTGTCAATTTGCTGAGAATGATGTTCTCCAGATTCATCCATGTGCCTGCAAAGGACACGAACTCATCATTTTTTATTGCTGCATAATATTCCATGGTGTATATGTGCCACATTTTCCCAGTCCAGTCTATCATCGATGGGCATTTGGGTTGATTCCAGGTCTTTGCTATTGTAAACAGTGCTGCAATGAACATTCGTGTGCATGTGTACTGAATGGGCAAAAACTGGAAGCATTCCCTTGGAAATCCGGCACCAGACAAGGATGCCCCCTCTCACCACTCCTATTCAATATAGTACTGGAAGTTCTAGCCACAGCCTCTACTTCTAATTTTAGCTCTCTTGCTATTTCCACCACATCTGCATATACCTGTGCTGAATCTTATTACACTCCTCAAACTCAAGTGTAACTGCTTCTAAACTCCTGTTCATTTTGAAGTTCTGACTTCCCATGAACCACAATTGTTCTTAATGGCATCTAGCAAGGGGAATCATTTCCAGAAGATTTTCAATTTATTTTGCCCGAATTTATCAGAAGAATAACTACCTATGACAGTTACAGCCTTATGACATGTATTTCTTAAGTTCTAAGAGTTGAAAGTCAAAATTATTCCTTGATCCAGGGACTACAGAATGGCTGTAATATTAGCTGGCATGAAGACAACATTAATCTCCTTACGCATCTCTGTCAGAGCTCTTGGGTAACCACGTACAATGAGCAGTAATATTTTGAAAGTGATCTTCTTTTTCCTAGCAGTAGGTCTCAACAGTGGGCTTAAGATATTCCCTTACCATGCTGTAAACAGATGTGCTCTCATGCAAACATTATTGTTCCATTTAGACAACACCAGCAGAGTACATTTAGCATCATTCTTCAGGGCCCTAGGATTTTCAAAATGGTAAATGAACATTGGCTTCCATTAAAAGTCACCACCTGCCTTAGCTCCTGATGGAGGAGTCAGCATGTTTTTTGATGTTTTTTTCTTCTTCTTCTTTTATTGTACTCTAAGTTCTGGGGTACGTGTGCAGAACGTGCAGGTTTGTTACACAGGTATACACATGCTGGAGTAGTTTGCTACCTCCGTCAACGCCTCATCTACATTAGGTATTTATCCTAATGCTATCCTTCCCCTAGCCCCCTCGCCCATGAAGGCCCATAGTGTATGTTGTTCCCCTGCCTGTGTCCATGTGTTGTCATTGTTTAACTCCCACTTATGAGTGAGAACATGTGGCGTTTGGTTTTCTGCTCCTGTTACTTCACTGAGAATGATGGTTTCCAGCTCCTTTGAAGTTTCTAAGCCAACCTTTGACTTTCCCTCTTTTCTTCTCCTGTGAAAGTCCTTGATGACATCTTCTTCCAATATAAGATGTTTTGTCTACATTGGAAATCTGTGGTTTGCTGTAGCCGTCTTCATCAGTGATCTTACACAAATGTGGAAAACGTGCTGCAGCTTCTACATTGGCCTTTGCTGCTTCCACCTGGCACCTTTATGTTATGGAGGTGGCACCGTTTGTAAATCTTATGAACCAGCCTCTGCTAGCTTCACTTCATACTTTTCTTCTGTAGCTTCCTCACCTCTCTCAGCTTTCTTAGAGGTGAAGAAAATGAGGGGCTTGCTCTGCATGAGGCTTTGGCTTAAGGAAATGTTGTAGCTGGTTTGGTCTTTTATGCAGATTATTTGAAAATGTTCTCCATCTCACCAAGGCTGTTTTGTTTTCTTACCATTCATGCACTTAGCGTGGTCCTTTCATTTTGTTTCAGTAACTTTCCCTTTGCACTCACAACTTGGCTGTTTGGTGAAGCAGGACTAGTTTGTGGCCCATCTTAGGTTTTGACATGCCTTTCTCACTAAGTGTAACCATTTCTAGCTTTTCATTTAAAATGAGAGATATGCAACTCTTCCTTTCAGTTAAACACATAGGCGCCGTTGTAGGATTTTTAACTGTCCCAATTTCAATATTGTTGTGTCTGTGTCTCTGGGAATAGGAAGGCTGGAGGAGGGAGAATAAGATAAAGAACAGCTGATGAGTAGAACAGTAAGAATGCACACCACATCGATCTTTTCTGTTCACTCTCTTACATAGCAGTGATTTGTGGCATTCCAAAACACCTTAAATGGAAACATGAAAGATCACTGATCACTGTTTACCATAACAGATAATAATGCAACTTTTTAAGACAGTGCAGGATTTAGCAACATGTAACACAGAAACATGAAGTGAGCACTTGCTGTTGGAAAAATGGCACCAGTAGACTTGCTTGATGCCAGGTTGTAGCAAAGCATGATGAAATGAAGACCCATAAACAGAAGTAATGTCTGTGTGTAGCAAATTCTAACATGGAGGGAGCCATAAGCTAGTTTATTGAAGGGTGTATTGTTTAATATTTTTAAACATGTAATTAAGTGTGCACACCACTTCCAGACCCTCATATGTAAATACAGGGCTTTGTCTGGAGTATGTGGGGTTTGGGGCAGCATCCCCTTTGGACAGGCCCCTGCTTGCTGATAATCAGACCTCATAAACACATGGACTGTTCCCTGGAAGAGGGAACAGAGACGAAAGAAGTGCTGTCTAGTTTGAAATGGCTTTTCCAAACTTCCTATCCTCCGATCCCAGTCGTCACTCCATTGGCAGGAGAGTGGAAGACTCAGGGGAGAATGGGGAGGGAACACATCCTCTTTTACTTACCCCATTTTAACTGGCAAGCTCAGCCCTGGGAGGGTGTTTTCTTCCCAGATGGTTTCTCTACAATGCAGCCCTAGCCTCATCACAGGCTTGTGTCCATTGCCAGGGTACAGTCTGTGTAAATGTGTAGAAGCGGGCACAGAAAGGTGCTTCAGAGCTAGTCATAGGTGCCTCTAAGAACCTGGAGATTAGCAGCACACCCCTGAAAGATGCGTTACTGGTTCTTGATAACAGTGGCTCAGCAGCTGGACCATCCAACTCTTTTAAGCTCTGGCTGCCCTGTACTTTTAAGGTGCCTCTGATCTTGTGGGCTAATGTGGTTCCTTCAGTTTGCTTTTATTTCAAGACTAGCCTCAGACTAAATTGTAAATGTTTATGTAAATAAAAGTAGATTTTTATACATTTCATAAATGACTTAGTTTATACTAAATCATTTAAAAGACTTGGTATAAACAAAATAATACAATAAAAACTATGCCTGTAAAATTACAGAGGCTGTGACTTTCCATACATTGTTTATTTTTTATTTATATTTCCAGGGTACATGTGCAGGATGTGCAGGTTTGTTACATAGGTAAACACATGCCATGGTGGTTTAGGGCACCTGTCAACCCATCACCTAGCCTGTTGGAGCCCCCAACAGGCTCCAGTGTGTGTTGTCCCCGTCTCTCTCTCTCCTTTTGTTCTCATTGTTCAGCTCCCACTTGTAAATGAGAACACTTGGCGTTGTGTTTCTATTCCTGAATTAGTTTACTGAAGATGATGGCTTATAGCCTTCTGCAAAGGACATAATCTCATTCTTTCTTACAAGTGCATGGTATTCCATGGTGTACATGTATCACATTTTCTTTAGCCACTCTATCAATCATGGGCATTTGGGTTGATTCCATGTCTTTGCTATTGTGAATAGGGCTGCGATGAACATACATGTGCATGTATCTTTCCCCAAGGAATATAAATCATTCTGTTACAAAGATACATATATTATTTTAATACTGTTCATTTTCATGTGTATTTCATTAATAAACTATTCTCAAGGTATTTTTTTCCCAATAGCAAATGCTTTCTTTAGCCATGAGATTCTTCTGTTTATAAGATTTCACTAATCTATACCTAAAACAAACTGGGTAATGATAATAGAAAGCAAACATGTAGAACCACCTGATGATGGTAAACATGACCCAAAGATAAACAATAATTCTGGCAACAGAGAAACGTATCTGTCTGAAATCGTTAGAGTGTACAGAGCAAACCAGAGCAAAGCAAAACTTTGCAGAAGGAATCTTTGAAACATACTAGATTTCTACCAGATTTTTCCAGGGGCACAAGGCTTATTGAGAATTAGTTATTTCCTATTGCATGGAGGCCTG
The DNA here is from genome assembly GCA_028533165.1 of Leontopithecus rosalia. Lineage (NCBI taxonomy): Eukaryota > Metazoa > Chordata > Mammalia > Primates > Cebidae > Leontopithecus > Leontopithecus rosalia. The sequence goes on along the minus strand of CM052661.1, from coordinate 3,279,053 downwards.
GTTCAAGAATATCTTTTAGTGAGCCTGTTTGAGTTCAGATTCCATTTTAGAAAGAAACTTAATATTGGTAATTTATCATCAACCGAGTACTTTTAAAAGGTCATTGTCTCACTTGTTGTCTTTTGACATAAGAAAATAAGTAAATACTCTTTCCTATTTAATGTCAGTATTTATTATAAATTATTATAATAAACTTATAAAAACTTACTAATAATGAGTCAGAACTAAGAAAAAGAGGCTTTGATATCCTTAAAAAACTAAAATTAACTTAGAAGCAGAAAAATTAAAAATATAAATTTTCTTGAAAATATCTCTCATATCAATGTTTCTAACCTGACTTCATGAAGCATGGCATGGCTGGGGGCAGGGGAAGGTAAGCAACAGAAAATTTTCTTATGTAACTTTATAGAAAAAACACACATACACTCAGGCACACACAGTCATAATTAGGTATTAGGCATATGTTAGGGAGAAAGTACAAAATGTTTTTCAGAAACCTGTTTAAAACTTACATAAAACTAGTCAGAAAATTGCTTAAAAATTAGAGAGAATTCAAAATTCTTAAGTTACAAAAGCTGGGGGAAATAATCTTTGAAAAGTTTGGATTTCTTGGAGTATGGATGAGAGCAATCTGGCTTAAAGGGAAGTGATTAAAATGAAAATTTCAAGAGTACTGTATTTCTGACTCTTTCTGCTGGATGAGTTTTCCCTCAGATTAAAAACAGTCATTTCCATAGCCTTAAGTTAGAGGCAAAACATCCACAAGTTTCTTGGAAATGGTGGATAAATAAATTAAAATTTCTTGTCACAGTATATATTGACTTGTTCTTGTTTCATTGCCCAGCTTTCAGTCTTGTTTCATTTCATATTATGGCTATATTCACTAAATTTTAAATTCTTTTCTTCAAGAAATGACACATTTCAATAGTTAAACCTCATTATTCTAAGAAGCTTTTCCAACTCCACCATCATTCCCACACTGGAGAAAAGCAGATTGTTCCCCTTGATGACTGGGTAACTTCAAGTTTTGATAAAGCCTGGGCATAGTTAATCTTAATTCTTTCACTTAGCACAGGATGGTTCTGTGGTTCTATTTAGTCCTTGTTGGACTTTCTCATATTATCCAGTAAATTCTCCTGATTTTATTTAATTTTCTCTGCCAAAATTGCCTGGGAAAGAACTTCATGAGGGCAAAAGTAAAGTTTAAACTAAAAACATACTAACTGTTGTTATCTTACTTGTTAGCTTACTCTGTTTTAAATAATGATGGTGACACACATTTGATTGGTTTAGTCCCTTAGTCAGTGACCCCAAACATCAAGCTGTCTCATGTTACATGACACTTTAAAAATAAGACAATAGTTTTAGGACTTTTCATAGCACCATATGTTTGGGAGTATCTTGAAAAATATTCAATGATAATAAACAACAAACTTATAAGGTTGCTAATGATGTTGTCTAGGGCTTTTAATGCTGACAACATCTGAAGACAAACGCTCCTGCATAGTTCCTGACATTGATTGGGAAATGGTGGCCAACGTGGCCTGCAAGCTTGAGTGACAACTGCCCACATGTCTCCTTTGTCGTGGACACCGTGTATGGGATTAAAAAGTAGTGTTACATCTTTAGTGGTGCAGTGCTGCATTCCCAGATAAATGAAACTCTGATCATGATTAAGTATTTTTTTTTGGTCTAGGTCACTATGTTATGTGCTCAGCAAATCTGTGAAATAAGATTTTATTCATGAAAATGATAGCTCTGTTTGAGTAATTTAGAAAAAATACAGCTGGTCTTTCATATCTCTGGGTTCTGTAAACAATCAAGGGTTAAAATAATCAGAAAATAAAAAATGAATGGTTGCGTCTCTACTATAAATGCATGTTCTCGCTTATAGGTGGCTGATGAAAAATGAGAACACATGGACACAGGGAAGGGAGTACTACACACTGGGGTCTATTGGGGGAAGTAGCGGAGGGACAGCGGGGGGTGGAGCTGGGGAGGGATAGCCTGGGGAGAAATGCCAGATGTGGGTGAAGGGGAGGAAGGCAGCAAAACACACTGCCATGTGTGTACCTATGCAACTATCTTGCATGTTCTGCACATGTACCCCAAAACCTAAAGTGCAATAAAAATAAATAAATAATAAATGTTCAGGATTTTTTTTCCTTGTGATTATTCAATGAATAATATAGAAAAACACTATTTACATAGCATTTACATTGTATTGGGTATTATAAGTGATCTGGAGATGATTTAATGTATATAGGGAGAATGTTTGCAGGTTATACGCAAATACTGTGCCATTTTATATAAGGGACTGAAGCATCTGTAGATTTTCTTATCCACAAGGGGCCTGAAACCAATCCTTTGCAGATAGTTAGGAAAATGTGTAGTTTCTAAATTATACATAAATGGGCAATTTCTAAGGTGATGGAATTCCTTTTTGTCACAATTTTTTATGATTTCTGGCTCGTTCTGTTAAAGTGACAAATTCTTGCAAATACGCTGGCCTCACAGTCCACGCATACACAGAGCCCTGTTGGTCTTTGCTGTGCTACTTTTGAGCTTGTGCTTTGGAATCAAGATATTTCAGGTCTGAATGAGTGGGGTAGAAACTGGATGTAACAAAAGTTGCATATGCAGATACTTTATTTTATGTCTTGTCTACTTAGCTGTTGTAAAAGGGGAAAAAAAATTTGTCGAAACTGCCAGGTGACATTTCAAAGAACTCTTCTGAGACCTCCAGGCCAGATATCTGTGCAGTTACCTTGTGGAAATTTAAAGGGATGGCACATCAGTGACTTCTGGGAAAACAGCTGGGGTTCAAAATCTCAAGTTAAAACTGCATTTATAACAGTAGTCACTTGACACTAAGTCTGATGCTTTTAAAGCAGATTCCTAGATGAGCAAATGATGAACAACAGAGCAGTCAGTTTGTTGTAGGCAAAGAACATGGTCAGGAGTAATTCTTGATGAAGGCAACCGCAGGGAGATCTTGCATGCCAGGAGAATCGTCATACAACACTCAACTTTTACAAGTTTAATATGAGTTTACAGGCTTCCCAGAGATCATACAACAGCATTTGAAACAACTCGACATACAGAAATTAAAAACTAAAACTGTATGAAGGAATTCAAATAAGCTTGATTTGTTTCCCTTAGAGTCTGATATAACTTAATGAAAATAAGACTATCTTCGCTCTTCTCTCCTCCCCTCCTCCTGTCTGTTCCTCCCCCCAGTCTTTCTGCCTTTCCCTCACTCTCTCCTTCTCTAAGTTCCCTGTTCAATGCTACTTTTACTGCACTTTTCAGTCCCTAGGGTGCAGAACTTTGATGAAAATGTTATTTGTTTCAGTTTGTATTTAGGAAGATGAGAGTGAGTAATTCCTTCTATTTCAGAGAGCGTGCACCCTGTCTCCTCATTCTTATAAAGCTGGCTAAGATTGCATGTCAGTTATTAGCAGCAGGTGGCGGGAGCCTTGTGCAGTCATGTGACAAGCCACAGTGCCCCTCCCTTTAATCACAGCATCTGACAGAGCATGTACCCTGCCCGGTTCCCTGTCATATTGGACACAGATGATGGATTGTACTTCAAATGAGCTTTCGGTGGTTGCTCATTTTACGTGCAGTTAAGTCTCTCCTACTCTCAGCTATTTACAAAACACTTGCTTATAATTAGAAGCCAGCAAGAGCTACTTTGTAGCTTAAAAATTAGCCCAAATATCGATCAGCGATGTACACATCGAATTCTTCAGTGTGTGAAATATCCATTTCACTTGTAATCATTATCCAGTGCTTTAAAGAAATCCGTACCAGTGTGGTGTGTGTCAAGACGTTTTCTGCTGTGGAGCAAGTGATTACTGTACAGAGAGGACTTTATCCTCTACAGGTGGCTTTGTAAGGAGCTTTATTCCTGAATGGAAATCCACTCTATTTCAGGAAGCTTTAAGTGAAACAGTACAGCATGTTGAAATGCCAAGCTCTTTGAATCAGCCAGAACTGAGTTCCCATTCTGGCACCAGCTACTTCCAGCTCTGAAGTGGTGTGTGCGTTTTTTGGCCTTTTTGCTGCATTTCTTTTCTGAAGGTGATTGGGACTGTGTGTAGTAGAGCCAGTTAGTCATCAGTTCTGCCGTCATCATCACCTTGTTCATGTTGTCATTGACACAGATGCCTGCCTGGAGACGTACCACGTGATAAGTGGCAGCTCTCATGAAACTCTCAATCCTCTTAGTGTTGTCCAAAGCCCGTCTGCTGAGTGTCTGACCTAGAGCTTCTCCCTGTAGACCTGAGAACCGCAACACGATTTGGTTTTAAATAAACCTGTTCGTTGATTGCTTTTAAATATTAACAATGACTTGAAGGAATGCAGGAGAGTTTTTCTGGTCTCTCTGACTTTGGATGGTATGTGCTGGTATACACAGAGCTCTCCCAGACGATAGCCCTCAGCCAGCGTGGCTGCTGATGTGACCCAGCTATGCAGGTGTGTTGTTGAACTTGACATGTGCTGTGTATATGAAATGCACATCAGATCTTAAAGCCTTGGTATGAAATAAAAAAGATACCATGTTAGTTATTTTTATAGAGAATACTATAATATCAGTATCACTTTTTGGATGCATTTTGGTGATTGGAATATATTCTAAAAATTAATTACCATTAATTAATTACAAATTAATTGAACTTTCTGGTTTTTTAATGTGGCTTCTCTTAAATTTAAAATGTCATAGGTGACTCTCATTCTGTTTCTGTTGAACAGGATTACTCAAGAGCAGTGCACAGAGACTGAAAGGAAATGAGACTTTGGTGTGTACAATTCTATAGAATTTGACATAGAAATTACTTGTATAATATTTACCAGGTCTATTATGCAGCAGTCTAATTGAATATTTTATTTTTATTAAAACATTATAAGTGTCTTGGATGCCTCCTTTTAGAATTTTAGGGAAGCTTTAATGTATTTTCCCACCCACAGAAACACTGACATTAAAACTGTTTATCCTGCTCGGAAGTTTAGAGATCACTCCCTGTCCCAATGCTGCATTCCTCCCATAGACCCGCAGGTGTCTGGGAGCACAGGCAGTGGTCTGTCCTCACCAGAGATACACGTAATAAACCGATGGTCACTTTCCTGCCACCCACAAGGACTATCCTGCCTCAGAGACTCTCTGCAGCTCTTACTCCTGCCTGGCACCCCTAACATCGGGGCTACCTTGATGCAGTGGAGATGGTGGCACACCCAAAGATGCAATCTCCTCTTCTACATTTCCCTGTGTTGAAGCTGAGGCTTGTGGCTAATTCAGCTCAGGTATTCAGGACCAAGTGAACCTTGGGCCAAAGCCTTCGGGGCCATAACACAGCTGAGCGGCCTCCCGTCTGTGCTGCTGCCCTGGGAGGCTCAGAGGGTCATGGCCTCAGCAGAAGGGGTGCCAGGTAACCCAGTGGAAAGGATACTGGTCAACACTTTAGAGAAGCCTCTTGAGTGGGAAGTAAGCTTATGTTTGCTATGATTCAGGAAGCTGTGGGTTGATTTTGCCATGGGGTAGCCCAGTCTAGGCTGATATAACAGGTAAACTTGGCGATGGGATCAGAAACCTTCTTCCAACCTGCTTCTGCAATCCCCTTTTCTTTCCCTATTCCCTCTTATGCCATAGACCTCATTACCTACTAATACACAATAAATGTGGTTATTTATCATTTCTTAAATCGTCGGTCTGCATCCAGTAGAAAGTAAGCATAATGAGGGCTGGAACCATCTCTGGCACATAGTTTACTCAACACATATTTATTTAATGAATAAATAAGTGAATAAGGAGTTTAACCAATGTCCATGCTTTTTCCTACAAATACTTTCCTATCAACACCTTTTATTCATAGTTATATTTCTAAAGTACATATAAACTCAGCATAAGAAAACATTTCAAAATTGTTACAAGATTAAGGTCACTATGAAAATTTTACCTTATAGTTGAATAGGGCCCTTGATCAATACTTACGTCTTCTGTTGACATTCTGTGAGCTTTTTTGTCCTTGGCATAATCTTAGGATATATGGCACCCATGCAGTGGATAGCTCATTTTCAGTTGAACGTTATTAGTGATTGTGTGTTACATGTAGGGAGCTAAGAACACATTAAAACACTCACTTGCTGTCTTTACTTTAAATCTCATTGCCATCTTTAGTTGGAATTAGGCCCATAGCATTTCTATAATGTAGTTTTTAATTGAATTGCTTTTTTAAAAAATGTGAAAGTGTCCTATTATGATCAAATTGTCAGCAGCTATGAGCAAACGTGTTTAAACTACTGTTCTCTAATTCTCACTCCCAGTAGGAATGATCTCAATGGATGCAAAGGAAAAAAAATAATACCTAAAAATGTAAGGCTAAGCACTCGGAGGCTTTGCTCTCAAGAACACATTTAAAGACATTCTTGGTAAAGGTCATCAAATAGCCAGCAGTTCCTGGGAAAGGGAAAGCAGACTGTGCTTTTCCTGGGGCTCTGACCTAGTTCCTCTCGGGACCGCTGCCGGCTGCGCTGTGAAACCGCCTGTAAATGCTGCTCCTTTACTAGTCTGTGGCTCAGCTCTTTCCCGTATATGACAAACCAGTGGAATTCCAGACACTCTATTTCAAACTGTGCTCATGTAATTATTCAATTAATTCATTTATTCAACGTTCAATAAAAAAGTGGCTTTGAAAAGTTGCAAATTTAGGGTGTGGGAGGGTGGGGCCTCAATCCATGAAAGCAAGAAGAATGATAGAGTCAGATACATGCAAGTCACATCTCGTGTGTGTGTGTGTGTGTGTGTGTGTGTGTGTGTGTGTGTGCGCGCGCGCGCACGTGTGTAGTAGTACCCTATGCGTTTTTTACACTGTGCGTTATTTTATTATTTTTTATTGTACTTAAGGTTCTGGGGTACATGTGCAGGATTGTTGCATAGGTACATACATGGCAAGGTGCTTTGCTGCCTTCCTCCCCATCACCTATATCTGGTATTTCTCCCCGTGTTATCCCTCGCCACCCCCTGCTCTCCTTCCCCTAGTCCCCCCACTCCAAACTGACTGCAGTGTGTGATGCTCCCCTCCCTGTGTCCACGTGTTCTAATTGTTCAACAGCCGCCTATGCGTGGTGTTCTTAATGCCTTTTGGATTCTAAGTACTCACATGCAGAACATCAGTCCTTGCATCTGGGTGCTTAGGACCCAAAAGAAAAGCTGGAGTGTAATATGTCTTTATATATCTATAGCTATATGTATATCTGCATATATATTCACACACACTATGACCATAGAAAATCAACAAAATTCCAGTGAAAAGGCCAATAATTTGCTGCAGATGAGAAACCGAATCAACACTCTGTGTGAGTCAGGTCAGTCTTGACCATTTGTGTGTCTTGAAGGAGACCCTATTGAAATAGTTGAGGAATGCCCAGAAGGGCCAAGTTGAGGCAGAGACAGGCCTTGCAGGGGCAGAGCTTGTACATTCCTAGAGCCTCTGGAGCTCTCGCATCTGCAGCGCAGGGTTTCAGGAGTGACTGTTGCAAGAGAGGCCAAAGTTTTTCGGTCCTGGGAACCTGGAGAGAATGAGCATGAACTGCAGGAGACTCTAGTACCAGACAACACTACCAGGGAGTTAGTCCATTTTGTGAAGAGGCTGTCATGGAATTTACCCTTTCCATCATTCTCTTTTGAAGCAGATAACTTTTGTAATATAAGAAGGCTTGGCTTTTTGTACCATCAAGTCTGAGATAAAGGAACTCTTATTATGGGTTTTAAGCATTCCCTCCAGTTTATAATCATGTACAAATACGGCTTATCAGGTATCTGATGAGATACAAAGATGCTTAAGACTACACAAGTGTTTAAATGAAAATATCTGAATATTAAGCAATATTTTTTATTCAATATCAAACTCTGATGCATTATGTTTTACATGTGTATATACATATATAACCGTTTTTTAAAAAAACATGCAGGTGTTATGATATCCTTTTTGAACAGAGAATAAAGCTGCTGAAGTTGAGAAAAAGTAGAGAATTTGGCTAATGGTTCCCTCAAAGTCATCGGAGAGCTGTAATTCAAACCAACTTATTTCTACTCTTGAGAATATTGATGATCAGTGTGTATATATGCACATACACACATCATACTATCATGAGATATATATATAGTGTATATACACATATATATCATATACATATATATATATATTATGTATATGTATATATATAATGATCATCAATATAGATTTAAGATAGACTGAACAAGGAAAATGTGGCACATATACATCATGGAATACTATGCAGCCATAAAATATGACAAGTTTGTGTCCTTTGTAAGGACATAGATTAATCTGGAAACCGTCATTCTCAGCAAAGGGACACAAGAATAAATCAAACACCGCATGTTCTCACTTATAAGCAGATGTTGAACAATGAGAACACATAGACACAAAGAGGGGAGCATCACACACTGATGTCTGTTGTTAGGAGGTGCTAGATGAGGGACAGTGAGGGGTGGGGAGGGAAAACATGGGAGAAATGCAAGATATAGGTGACAGGGGATGGAGGCAGCAAACACCTTGTCGCCTTAGTATCTGTGCAACAAACCTGCATGATCTGCACATGTACCTCAGAAACTAAAGTACAATAAAAGAATAATTATTATAGATATATATTTTTTAATTTGTTGTTAGAAAATGTTGCTACTACTGATTTGTGCTGACTGACTCACAGTCATGACTACTCTGTAAAATGACTGTTACCTCATATTTAGAGACAGAATCCACTTTACAGACCTGTCTGGAGCTCAAAACCAAGGGCATGATCAGGTAACATAATTTTCTGACCTGCTGAGTCAACTGACAATATCAAAGAGTAAAGAGTTTAGAATACAAATGTTTTTGTTTGCTGACTCTACACCTGTTAAAGTTGTTGGGGAACTTGTTCTTTGTTTTTAAAGTAAATTAGTGACTTCAGCACTCAGCACTTTTCTGTGACCTTTAGACTACAGAGTTAAGGGCACTGGTTCTGGGGATAGATTCATATCTGTCAGATTCCTATCGTATTCTTCATATCAGATTCCTTCCTGATATGAAGCAAGATATGAATGCAGGCTGCATAGAACTGCAGCAGGAGAAAAAACCATCTTCCTTCTGTTGTCCTGGATGAATTAAATTCAGAAATATCTGCTCCCAATATCTTGTCTAAAATCTTTTAGATACATTTTAGCAGAACATCATCAGTAAATGTCCTGAATGTTGCAGTATTTAAGGTTGTATAGAAAAAAAAAGTTTAAAAGGACAAGAACAGGAGGCATTTGAGTAGACATGAGTTACATTAGATTAAATTTTTTCAGGCCTGGGAGTCAGCCTCCTGTGATAAGCTGACATTTCAGTGACCGTAAGCCTCCCCATTGTCGCTGAGTTTTCAAAGAATTCTGTCCCTCAAGTGACAGATTTGATATCTGACTGAAACTGACCAAGGACTTTCTTAAATGTATTATGACAGAATCAGGGAGAACATTCTCCAGGGGGGTAAACCTCATGAATTTACCAATGTCAAGTTTGTCTTGTAAGAAAAACAAAGCAAAAATTTTACATATTGGATTAAAATTAATAGAAAAAGCTAAGGTCATGATTTCTCTGATCTGTCTTATAATGTGTAAATTATAACATATGTAAAAACAAAACATTGCAGAAGGGCAAGGAGCATTAGTCCTAAACTGCAAAAGAGAGAATAAATCTTCAAAGACAGAAGAAGAAATCCACTAAGTCATTTACATGATTTGAGGTGGGTTTTTTTTTTCTTATTTCTCATTCTTTCAATAAGCATTAGTTCAGAAGTGAGTGCAGCACAGGTGAAACTTGCTAAAATCAGAAGACTGACTTTGGATCCTGCATGTCTGAAACAGTAATCCCTAAGCTATTGCAGAGCTCCCAGCCCCCAACACGACAGTATTCAAGAGTCCCCCTTTCTCTATTAGAAGCTCTAACAGCAAGTCTGCTGGGAAAATGCTGTACACTATTAGGAAAGATAGTGGCTGTTCACAAGATGACGGGCAATTGCAATTTGAATTTTTGGATTCAATTCAAAAGATGTGCAGAGTGAGTAATTCTCCGTTCACTTTGAGCTCACAGATTTCAGTACCCAGAAACTGCTGTTCTAAGCAAAACCTTCCACTTATCGTTGGCCCAGTTTGCTTTTTTCCTCTGGCATGTGGTTTGATAACTCCCTCATTAGGTTCCCATCACTTTCACAAATTTAACATTGTATTTGGAAAGACTTTTAAAATGAGCCAAGGGACTTGAGAAGGTCTACCTACATTTGAGCTGAAATTTTTCTTTTCTTTTCTTTTTTTTTGAGTTGGGGTCTTGCTCTGTCCCCCCAAGCTGGAGTGCAGTGGTGTGATCTCAGCTCACTGCAACCTCCTTCTCCCAGGTTCAAGTGATTCTCCTGCCTCAGCCTCCCGAGTAGATGGGATTACAGGCACACACCACCACGCCCAGCTAATTTTTTGTATTTTTAGTAAAGACGGGGTTTCACCATGTTGTCCAGGATGGTCTCTATCTCTTGACCTCGTGATCCGCCCACCTCAGCCTCCCAAAGAGCTGGGATTACAGGTGTGACCCATAAAATGTACTTTTATAAAATTAAGAAACTCTCTACGTATCTGTAATTATTTAGATGTTTCCTGGTTACTGCAGGGTGACTGATGCTGACTGCAGCATGGAGAATTTTTGTTCAGACAGTGTCGGTCTGCCCAGATCCACTGTCTTTCCTTCCATAGCTGCTCTAGTAAAGCTCTTTATCGTGGAAGTTTGGAAGAACACCAAAGTGTTGCGTTGAGTTAACCACAGAGAGAAAAAGAAAACAACACGGGAAAGAATGCCCAGGAATTCATGCCTGTGTGCAGGCACATAGATGTATACAGCCAGACTTTGGGCAGCGTGGAGAGCTCCTTGACTCTACTGCTGAGTTCCTTAAAAGACAGTATTCGCTGGTTAACCAGGTGGATGTATAGTTCTTATCCCAGAGCCATCTCTGGCCTCATCTGCCTTTGCATCATTCTGCAATCACAGGCTGCATGGATTGGGACATTTCAGGACTGCGCTGTTCAGAGTTCAGTCTTGTGCTGCTGGAGTAATTGCAGAGAACACTCTGGGACCTTAGCAGTGCCAACTTCAGAGACACCACTTTCTCTTCTTTATTTCTTGTGTAAATGGAGGCTTTCTAACATATATTTTTAAATCTCTGAGGCTCTTGCTTCTACAACTTATATACGTGTTTACTTTGAAAATGAATGACAGTTTAGACAACTCTATTAGGAAGTAAAAGAAATGAGTATTTGTTATTTTTTGGCACCACACTCTAAATATAAGACGTGGTTTTATTTATGCATTCCCTTGCAGCTCCCTAGGACAGCGGTGTGGAAGTTTGTGAGGGAAAAAATAAAACAGTCTCCCAGTGTGAATGGCAGTTTCAACACCCCTTTTCCATCATCAAAATGATGGACATCCTTATCACCATCATCGCCATGGAAACTGTGTATTTTAAGTTCTTACTACCTGCCAGGTGATGCTATTAGCTATATACATTCTTTGATTTGATCCTTCAACGATTCTATAATATGCCCAGTTTTTATCCATTTTATAGTTGATGAGACTAAGGCTCAGAAAGTTAAGCAGCATTTGGAGACAAAAGGATAGTGAATTTGCTGCCGCTTTGTGCAGGTCACAGAGTAGTTAGCTGAACAGGTGCAGCGAAGGCGGGAGGAGATGAGTGGCGGAGGAATTCTGCCAGAATCTCGGTCATGCGGCATTCATTGGGTAAATGTTTCATTTGGTAAAAGATACTAATAAGACACAAAGAGGGTGAAGAAATTACAATTAATTGCATGCTTACCGTTTTCCGTCAGTGTGCTAGACGCTATGTAATTTCATTTAATCTTCACTGTACACCAAGGTAGTGGTAGTATATGCCCCTTTTCACACACATAAAAGCCAAGTAGGGCCGGGCGCGGTGGCTCACGCCTGTAATCCCAGCACTTTGGGAGGCCGAGGCGGGTGGATCCCGAGGTCAAGAGATCGAGGCCATCCTGGTCAACATGGTGAAACTCCGTCTCTACTAAAAATACAAAAAATTAGTTGGACATGGTGGCACGTGCCTGTAATCCCAGCTACTCAGGAGGCTGAGGCAGGAGAATTGCCTCAACCCAGGAGGTGGAGGTTGTGGTGAGCTGAGATTGCGCCATTGCACTCCAGCCTGGGTAACAAGAGCGAAACTCTGTCGCAAAAAAAAAAAAAAAAGCCAAGTATTAGAAAAAGTAAGTAATTTCCCCGGAGTCAAAAAGCCAGTGAGTGGGAGCCTCAATTAGCCCAGATTTCTTGGATTCTAAAGTGCATGCTCATGTTCCTACATTATATCTTCTTATGTAAGTCATGAGAAAAGAATGAAAATGAATGACAGTTTAGACAACTCCATTAGGAAGTAAAAGAAATGAGTATTCACTGTTTTGTTGTTGTTGTTGTTGTTATTGTTGTTTTTTTGGTTAGAAAAATCTCCATGCCTGAGCTGTTTCCCAGTACAACTAAAACTTGAATAAATGGAAAAGAAGGGTGTTCTAAGTGAGCAAGATGTGGGGACGATTAGGGATTTAAAGTGGACTTCCCCGTCCTATCATGAGGGAAGTGTCTGGGAGATTCTCTCAGGAAGAGGTTTAGTTTTATGGCCGGGAAAAAGCAAATAAGGAAAAGGGATTTTGTGTGTTTTTATTTAAATTAGTGGACTGCATTGGTTTATTCTGAACCCAGGAAAGTGAGGGTGTTTTTTTTTGGGGGGGGGATGGTTCTGAAGAACAATTTAACTGGTATATGCCATGCCTTTATTGAAAATGTACTTAAGCATGTTTGCAAAGAGGCCCATCATGGCACAAGTTGTAGTGAACAGCTTTGAAGCCTGCAAGGAGCACAGTGGAAGAGGATTGCTGGGGCTTAGGAATGGTGAGTTAGAGCTGAGTGGTCTCATGCAAGGGTTTAGAAAGCACCTTAAGGTAAATGATAGGAGCTGAGGTGTGATTTCCAGGTTTTGTGACCGAACAGGTGTTGAAAATGGGAGGAAGTGAGTATAGGTCCTTCATGTAATTCGGTAGAGATTATAAGGATAGAGGTGGCAAAAGTAACAGAACAAAGATGCTTGAAGAGGGAAGGAATTAGAAATTCTGTGTGTATTTGTTTATATGTGTGTGTGTATATGTGCGTGTGTTTGTGTCTGTGTGTGTGTGTTTGTGAGCTTGTGTGTATGTGTTTGTGTGATGTGTGTTTGTGTGTATATGTGCGTGTGTTTGTGTTTATGTGTGGTGTGTGTGTGTGTGTGTGTGTGTTGAGATAAATAAGACATGCATGTTTATGGGCTGAAAGAAGGAATCCACTGGTAGCAGAGATTGACAAAACAGAAAAACTCATGGAAATGATGCGTAGAATGAAGAAGAAAAAAGAGATCTGTCACATGCATCCATATTTGTTTTTAATTCAGATGAAGGATTCTTTGTTTTGAGTCAAAGAGAGTTCATTTGTATTCTTACCTCTTTGAAAATTGTAAAGCAGTTTTAGCATTTTTTCTGTATTTTACCCCAGTCTCTAATACTAGTTTGGATCCACAGCTGGTTCTCAGTGCATTCCTGGATGGGAATAAATGAATGGGTGAACAAGATTGATGACTCAGCCTTAGGGATGAGAGGAGACAATTTTTCATGACGTTCTCTTCTTATTAGTAATGACTGTAGTTCTATCCCTGTCTGACAAAGGACACCAGAAGGGATAAATATTGCTGAATAGAAAGAAACTTAAGTAGGTGCTACAGAGATGAGAACTTTTATTTGCCATAGAGAGTGGGAAATTAATAACCACCAATATGTAGAAACCGTATATTTCACTACCTTCAGTTACTTGAATCTTTCTTAGAGAGGGTGTTGAGTTCCCAGTTTTTAAAGCCAAATCCATTGACTGAGCCCACTTTCTCAGTTCTTTGTCTCAGTTCTTTGTAGCTGACCTCGCAGCTGGGTACCCACCCTAAAACTCAAGCACAGGAACTAGACAACTTCCAACATGTAACAATATGTGTGTGATGCGTGTTGTACATTTTATGTCACATGACCCTGAAAAGAATGACAAACTTGTTTTGGAAAACTAAATTTTACAGAAAAAAATAGTGAAGATCAATAATATTATGAGATGTATTATTTCTCAGTGCGATGCTTTATGAAGATCTTGCTCCAAATTACCTGCATTTTGTTCTAATGCCATTACATCTGAAGCACATTGTATTTGTTGTGATATAATCAGATCCTATTCAAAGGATGTGTATAGAATTGTGTTGAAATTAGCTTTATTCTAAAGCTGCAAAACATGTTATTCTCATTTATAAGGGTTTTATATGAAATCTGATTAGTGTAAGATCATCCTAATTCAGCCTTTGTTGCTGAGATATTTTATTTAACAAGAACTTTGCGTATTCTGTGTTCCTGGACAAAAATTATATGAACACATAGGAATCACTCTTTAGAAAGTTCCATCTGATTCACATATTCTCAAAAATAAGAATATATTATGTTCAAACGAAAATTAATTTCACCTTCATATGCTGCTTTTCTCCCAAAATTTCAACTGATGAAGCCCCATGGATAGACATTGTCACACCGTAGTGTAATAGAACGTCGTCTGAACAACACACAGGGCAAACATAACCCACCCACAGCATTTTTAATCATGCTAAAACTAACGTTCATATTTACCCAGACTTTGACAACTGCATTGAATTTTTTTTTCAAGTATTCACGTTATGTTGAATATCAATTCCAAGGGCTAAAATTCACTATCTCAAACAAAGAACATCTTTTAAAGTTTTATACTTTAATTCCTGTGTTGTGATAGCTTATCTCTAAAATAAGTTAATCAGTCTGGGTGTTACTAGGATCGTTCCTCACTGAGTTATCCTCTGACTTTCTGTCTTGAGATTTGAACATACCAGGAACCACAAGCCATTCAAAGGGAATCTAATTGGCATGAATTATTACAACCTCTTCTAATGAGAGATGCTTTATTTCACATTTATTTATACATCGTTCACGTGTGGTATGTTTCATTCTTATAGTAATGGTGTGAGGTAAGCATTCTTCCTTTACCCGTTTTATAAATGTGTCAATTGAGGCAAATTAAAATAAGTGTTTCAGTATCACCCCTTTTAAAAGATAGGGCTTAGACTGTAATCTAGTATTCTGATTTCCAGTTCTCTATACTACAAAAGGAATTTATCTTCTTCCAAGATAGTTGATTCATTCACTCTGCATTTACTTATTGAGCATATATAATGGTAAATGTGACAAAATGAAATGAATGAACAGCTCATTACAGCTCAGAGTGCAGAGAGGGGAGGGTACAGCCATGCTTCTTTTTGTGGTACATAATTAAAGAGCACACACATTTATGAATGATGCATCACTTAATTTGAAAACAGATAGGGGTAAAAAAATATTTTTCAAACATTTTCTCTCTGCTCATCCCTTTGAACTGACCCATTGGCTTACACATCTAAATGGCTTTCGTTGTTAGGGTGTTTCTCCTGCAATTATGTATAAAATTGAGGCCACTGAAAGCTTTAAAATTGCAGGATGGCTTTGTAGGAATCCTCTACGTGAGACACACACCTCCATTAAATGTATCAAGAATGCCAGGTCACAGGACAACATCAGAGTGCAACCCAGCAGAAGTGCCTCCTAAATTGTAGGGAAAAACGCAATGTTCTTTTCATTTTCTCAGATGATTACATATGAATGAGTGAGTGACTCTTTGGGGAAGCCTGTATTAGCTGACTTATGTACACACTTAAACATCTTAGTAAAGACTTTTAAGATACCGTTAATTTTAAGTGATCAAATTACACGATACCAACTTAAGAAAAGTTATCCTTCTAGGGTATGTGTTTTCAATCCTTAATAGAGGATTTTAACATTCTCAGTTTTCTTTTGTTTTCATGGGCTCCCTTATAATTAAGCTTGTGGGTACTGCTTCAGAGTTTCTTACATCTTATTTGGGGATCATCTAGTTTGAAATTTTCCTTGCTGTTTTCACTATAGGCAGCCACTGGGCCACGTCTGGAAGCTCCATAGGGAAAGCCAGGCTGGTCTATTTCTGGGATGTTTGCTCTGCAGACAGATGTGGTGACCGCAACACAGTGGCATCCCCAGGGCCTGCTTGCTGTCAAGAGCTAACAGGGAAAGTGGGTTGCTTTGTATTATTATGGTTATTAAGAGTTTCATCTCAGTGGTCCCATTTTGAAGAGAAAACTAAACAAAACTGATCTCTGAGTCAGCCAGCCTTCACTTCACTATTATAAGACATCCAGGACCCTGGACGTATTTGAGAAACCATCCGACAACAGTCTTGTGTTAACATATAACATAAAACGACAGTGTGATTACAGGAATAAAACACATCACACACTATGGCCATGAATCATCATCATTTACTATGTTTCTGACCACCTGGGGTTTTTGGTTAAGAAATATTTGTCCCTTTGATTATTATTATTTTTATTTATTTATTTTTTATTGCATTTTAGGTTTTGGGGTACATGTGAAGAACATGCAAGATAGTTGCATAGGTACACACATGGCAGTGTGATTTGCTGCCTTCCTCCCCATCAACTATATCTGGCATTTCTCCCCATGCTGTCCCTCCCCAACTCCCCACCCTCTGCTGTCCCTTCCCTATTCCCCCCAACAGACCCCAGTGTGTGATGCTCCCCTCCCTGTGTCCATGTGTTCTCATTGTTCAACACCCGCCTATGAGTGAGAACATGCAATGTTTGATTTTCTACTGTTGTGTCAGTTTGCTGAAAATGATGGTTTCCTGGTTCATCCATGTCCCTACAAAGGACAGGAATGCATCGTTTTTGATGGCTGCATAATATTCCATGGTGTATATGTGCCACATTTTCCCTGTCCAGTCTATCATCGATGGGCATTTGGGTTGGTTCCAGGTCTTTGCTATTGTAAACAGTGCTGCAATGAACACTCGTGTGCATGTGTCCTTATAGTAGAATGATTTATAGTCCTTTGGATATATACCCAGTAATGGAATTGCTGGGTCAAATGGAATTTCTATTTCTGTGTCCTTGAGGAATCGCCACACTGTCTTCCACAATGGTTGAACTAATTTACACTCCCACCAGCAGTGTAAAAGTGTTCCTATTTCTCTAATCCTCTCCAGCATCTGTTGTCTCCAGATTTTTTAATGATCGCCATTCTAACTGGAGTGAGATGGTATCTCAATGTAGTTTTGATTTGCATTTCTCTAGTGACCAGTGATGATGAGCATTTTTTCATATGTTTGTTGGCTTTATGTATGTCTTTATTTGTCCTTCTTTTAAGCTTGGGTATTTATAAGAATGATACATTTAAGTTACTAAAACAAAAATGCTTGGATAAAAGGTTTTTTGGGTTTTTTTTGAGACAGAATCTCGCTCTGTTGCCAGGCACCAGGCTGGAGTGCAGCGTCCCAATCTCGGCTCACTGCAACCTCCACCTCCCGGATTCAACCAATTCTCCTACCTTCAGCCTCCCAAGTAGCTGGGACTACAGGCATGCACCACCACACCCAGCTAATTTTTGTGTTTTTTAGTAGAGACATGGTTTCACCATGTATAAAGGTTTTGCTCTTATTATTCATAGTTTAGATTTCAACAGTTAAAATTTTTAAATAGGTTCCAATGCATACAGACACACACATAAAAACATAACTGAACTCACATAATAGGACTGTTTAGGAAAATAAAACTACGTGACTTGAACAGATCAAAGTATGGATGCAACTCATTTTGGTACATGCAACCTCCGTATTTTACAGGGAACCCCAGTTGTTGAACGTAGATGTTTTCTGTTTTAAAACACATGCCGCTATTGGTTTCTTTTTTTATTCTCTCTTCCCAAATAAATGTATTCCTAGTTACTCAAAAGTTTCTTGTTCACGCTGATACTAGTAGAGACATTCTCTTCACTTCAAATTTCAGAAAAGAGGAAAAACAGCACAAAAATACAAGATGTTCAAATGGCAAGAAAGAACAACAGTCTCTAGCTGCTCTACTTTTATTTATTTATTTTACTTATTTGTTTTAGTTTTCTGTATCATCCACATTCAACCAAGCAATGCAGGAGATTGCTGGTGTGGCTAATATTACATCTGGTAATAGCAGAATTGATATTAAAAATTATACATATTGATATCCTGGGAGGAAACGCTTAGGGAGCATGAAAGCTCTGCCTGAGTTAAGGAGAGGAAGGAGTTGGTCAAGAGACAGTTAGTGTTCCTTGTGGCTGTCCGCCGCAGCGACTTCCCAGCACATCCTGCCTCTCTTCCTCCCAAATTCTTTCCCAAGCTTCAGGTCATTGTGTCTCCTCTGCAATTACATCCATCCAAGCTCTTGTTAGTCCAAAGCTCAACGGCTTACATGACTTTCTCAACATCTTTGCTGCTGTGGTCTCTCTGCTCCTAGTCTACCGGTGTAATGTATTATTAAATATTTCATTTCTTATCACCCCAGTCCCAGTTCAAAACCTTCAGTGTCTTCTCCATGTCTCCATAGTACCCTCTTCAATCTGTGTTTCTTTTTGGGGGGAGGTGGGAACAGAGTTTCACTCTGTCACCCAAGCTGGAGTGCAGTAGCACAATCTCGGCTCACTCTAACTTCCACCTCCTGGGTTCAAGCGCTTCTTCCACCTCACCTTTCTGAGTAGTTGGGATGACAGGCAGGAGCCACCATGCCAGGCTAATTTTGGTATTTTTAGTAGAGACAGGGTTGCACCATGTTGGTAAGGCTGGTCTCAAACTCTTGACCTCATGATCCACCCACCTCAGCCTCCCAAAGTGCTGGGATTACACGTGTGAGCTAACATACCTGGGCTTCAATCTGTCTTTTAACCTTCAGAACAATACGCCCCAAACACACTACCAAGTATTCTTCACCTTTATTTCCCTGCTAAGCTTTTGCTGCCTAGCAGCCTTGTTTATCCGTTACTCCATGTGCAGTGTTAGATCAGCATCTCACATCTTTTGTGTTGCTGGAGAGGGAAGCTCCACCCTGCACTCTGTCTAGGAGCCAGCATTTCCTCTCCATCTTTACATGAATCTGAAGTGTGATCACGACTTCCAAGTGTGTGTCCCCAGACACAGACCCCTCCTCTGAACTACACAAGGACAGCACAGTGCTTGATTAATATTTCCGTCTGGGTGTCTACAAGAATCTCCCAGTGAAGCTATTTAATCCTAAAAGTTCGATTCCTCCACCCCGGATGGTTGCTCCAGCCTTAATTCAGGCATCATCTTCGATACCTCCCTCTACCTCACTTCCTAAAGCACATCCATGCACCTGTCTGCCCAGCCTCGTCCCCATAGCTCTCAAAACCAAACATGACCCGCCCCTTCCTCTGTTACCCATGAGTCCAGCTCACAGTCCACTCTGGCCTGGGCTACTACCGTTGGCTACTAGTTCTCATTCCCTACCACCTGCCCCAACAGATCATCCCTGATTTACAAAGAGTCACCTTGCCCAGGTTATGAGGACAGCTACTGCAGTCAGGCTGACACCCAGATTTGTCTCCAAAGAGTGTGCACCACACACGTGTACACGGCTGTGTTCCCCCTATCCACAAATACAAAACACCCCAGGTGGCACCTTCTGATGGGGAGGCTGTTTTTCTACACTCACACAGTGTCATTTCCAGAGGGTCCTTCACACCAAGTCTCTCATGAATTCCGTTGCTTTTTTTTTTTTTCTTGTTATTTGCCTTTTCTTTTTCTTTTTGTGAGATGGAGTCCCTGTGTTGCCCAGGCTGGAATGCAGTGGTGGGATCTGGGCTCACTGTAACCTCTGCCTCCTGGGTTCAAGTGATTCTCCTGCCCCCGCCTCCCGAGTAGCTGGGATTACAGGTGCACACCACCATGACTGAGTAATTTTTGTATTTTTAATAGAGACGGGTTTCACCACATTGGCCAGGCTGGTCTTGAACTCCTGACCTCACGTGATCCACCCACCTTGGCCTCCTAAAGTGCTGGGAAAACAGGTGTGATCCTCTGCGCTTGGACTTTCTGTTGCCTTCCTTTTAAAACTCCACTTTCTCCTCTCAATCGTAGTTGGCTTTAATTTGATTTTCAAATAGATAAAAATGCATACTGATATTCTGCCACTTTTTTTCAATATGGTGTTTTTATATAAAGCAGAAAACTCATAATATGTAAAATTTCACTATATTCCTCTGAATCATGAGCTAACATAACATCTATGTAACTTCTATTTAATATCTCAATTCATATTCAAGGAGACTGCACTAAAAATTGTATGCTTCTTTTGCCTATAAACAACCTGGCTTTCTAAAAATCATGTTAAATATAAAACTTAATTTTCGTTATTCTCCTACATTTGTATTTACCTTATGGAAATTAAAAGTTGTTTTACTTAAATTGTGTAGGATAAATTATTTTTTCATGTAAATGTGATTTTTAAGCTTAATTAGCAAAGTATTATGTAAATATATGTAAATTATACTTTAAATATTTACATAATGTGAAACTTCAAATATTCTGTTTACTTGTTAATATAAACCTGCAAACAGTCAATATGGCTTATATAATTTATGGCTGGAGATTTTAGGCACAAGTGCCTTTGATTTAGTTATGTGGTTAAAATAATCAAAACAGAACTTGTTGGAACTATTCAATAGCCAGCAAGTCACAAAAATGTCCACGGCATTCCTCCATGGTCTTTGCTTTGACCAACAGGATGTACAAGATTCTCCTCACACAGAGAGAGGAATGATAGGAAGAGAAATAAAGGATACAGAGAAAACTTGTGTTTTGTAAAGTCCAGGTGTAATTATTTAAAAATTCCACTTATAATGATTATTCAACCAGTGAAGTGCTTTGATCAAATTAAAAATATTGATCCATTGAAATGGATTACATGAAACAATACAACAAAAGGAAAAAAGTTATATTTAAGAAAAACATGGAAGTTTAAAAAGTTGTCAAAAATACTTTCAAAAATCACATTAAGGAAAAATATTCACAAGAAAAAGGAACTAATGAATTCCGTTTGGAAATGATTTAATACATTCTTTATTCAAGTCCTTCTCACAACTGCTTAAGATGTTATGCTAATCATTGGCCGTGTGAAGAAAGAGAATTACATTTCTTTAAAATAATTGTCCTAAATCCTTCTATTGATTTATTTAATGTACTTACTGAAACTTAAAGGCTATTTGCTTAATTATCATTTTACCAAAGATAAGAGTGTCATAATATGGCCATAATGGAGTGCCATGATGGCTGAAGCAAAGACGAAGCACAGCGCCTTACCTTGGAGAGCAGGGCAGCTCCAGTGGCTGAGCTGTTACTTCCTGATTCTCCTGGAGCATCAGACACCCATGAGGCAGAAGCCAGGACATGTTTCCCTCAGGTGTCACATACTCAGTTGATTGGAACAAATAATGGGTTTCTTGCATGTTTCTCTTCCTTTTTAGAATGACCTTACATAGTTATTAATAAATGTTTAAATTTCAGTGGATTTTGAAATTGTCCTCTTCAGTGGAAGTTACATAGTGTTCTCTTAAGGAGAAAGTATTTCTCACAGGACAATCTGAATTACGTCACTCTTAAGCTTCTAAGTATGAGTAGCAATGAAATAAAATCGCCCCCTTCCCAGAAATATATGCTAAATATTATTATGTAAAGGTAGCTTCACTTTTTAGATGTATAAATGTATCAGCAGAGTTACGTAACCCTTTTCCTCAGTGACATCTTTAAATAGAGAACTACAAGCAATAAATATTTAAAAATCAATGCAGTACTTACAACGCAGAGTCTAACTTTGTTAAAATTCTCTTGTTTCTCCATTGCTAAGTAATCCATTTTGAGAGTAAGTCCTCTCCCCGTATCTTACCAACCTTGTTGACTACAAGTTAAAGTATAAAAAGTTAAATACAGGGTACATTTATACACGCCAGCACACCAAGAGAGGCCTATGCCTTTGTCAGCTTTCCTAAACATTTACAGATATTAGGGAGTGAGCATTAACACTTGAAGAACTTGCTGTGGGTTCTTTCTCAGAATTGTTTTCTTGCTCCTCTGCGTGCTGTGTACGTCCTGCACTTGTACTGCCAATGGGTAGAAAGCAGTGGTGGCCCATGTTTGCATTACCGAATGCCAGCTTTAACATAATTATCTTCCATCAATGCAGCATGTAAGTAGATACTTTTTAAAAAACCTTCTGTTTGTTGTTTTTTCTGACATGGAGCAAAAGTGCAGATAATAACTTGAGTAAAAAAAAATTGAGAAGTTCATTAAAATTAATTTGTTTTATATTTACTACTTTTATTCCATGGATATTTGAAATTGAATGATGGAATCATTCTAACTTCAGCAAAATATTTATTTAATAAAATTGCAAGTTTTATTGATTTCTTTTGTCTTCTTTCTAATTTGTATTCTCATGATTCATTCTTAAGATTGCTCTTGGCTAGGCGTGGTGGCTCACCCTGTAACCCCAGCACTTTGGGAGGCTGAGGCAGTCAGATCACTTGAGGTCAGGAGTTCGAGACCAGCCTGACCAACATGGTGAAAACCATCTCTACTAAAAATACAAAATTTAGTCAGATGTGGTGGCTCACATTTATAGTCCCAGCTACTTGGGAGGCTGAGGCAGAAGAACCGCTTGATCCCAGGAGGGGAGGTTGCAGTGAGTTAAGATTACACCACTGCACTCCAGCCTGGGTGACAAAGCAAGACTCTATCTCAGTAAGTAAGTAAATAAATAAATAATAAAAATAAAAAAGACTGTTTCTTGCTCCTTAGTAATAATGTAGGCAGTATCTATTAGCAAAATAGTTGTGACATTCCTTTGCCAAATATTTATATTTCTTCATTCTACTTGAAGAATATGTTCTTTAACCTCCCATCAATGAATTATAAGAAATTATAGCCCACTATTTCAGTTTTTATATCTGTTGGTTTAATATTTAAAACGTATTTAAAGCTGTACTAGAACCTACAAGAGATAAAATTGGGAAATTGATGTGCTTTCTTTTACTTTAATTTTTAATGTAAGTATCAAGTTCAGGGACCTTCATTTGGAATACTGGGAATTCGTGTATCAGGCTTGAAATTTAAGTCTACGTCCCTTAAGATTTTTCTTTGTGTTATAAAAGAAAGATAATGCAAGATGTGAGTAGGTGGACAGGCTTTCTATGAAGCAATAGGAGTTACTTCTAGCTCTCTGTTTGTTTTATATTTTAAAACCTTCCCATTTTTGTTCTTAGAAAAATTAAATACATCCAATCAAGACCTGGGAATTAATTAAAAGGGGAAAGATTGGAAAATCTGACGCTTTTTCATTTATTTTTAATGCATGATAGAAAATGACTCATTTTCAATGTTTTTCTTTATAAATGATATTACCTAGTTGCTTTTGGTTTCCTTCATTAGAATGTAAACTGTTTGACAACAGGGCTTAAATGATAACTTCTCAGAAACAAGCCAAAAATATTTTTCAATCCAATCAGGTACTGTAATCAAAAGTAGAGGTTACACTCAAAACAGTATCAAGCCAATTAAGATTGTGTTCTATTAATGATGAGCTTCCAGAGTTAAACAAAGCAACAGCTGTATTCAAGTGTAAATGAAGTTTTGCTCCTTCTAAAATCTCCATGTCCTATGGCAAATCAGTGTCAAATACAATTCCTTCACAAATGAGGCTAGCAGAGGGGTAGGGTTCATGTTTAGCCATGTTCTTTCTGAAATGCAGCAAAGTATTCAACAGTAGTACATGTCATATTCTCCTAATAAAAGAGTTTAAAAAGTAGACTGTGTGGCATTATCGCCCTTAACAAAAATACCCCCCAAACTAATGAGTGATGTTGTGCCAATAATTACAATAATCTTGAGGTAGCTTTCTCTGTTGAGCACATTCTATGTGTTAAGCACTTAACTAAGCTCATTAAAAAAACATTTCCTCCTTTATTGCTTATAGTAGTACACATAATATTACACCCATTTAACCTTTGAGAGAGTAGGTGTCATAACTAAATAATGAAAAATCAGAGTCCAAATTGTATTAAATAGCAATGCTATAAGTCTTGAATATGTGAAATGTGTCCCTTCTTTATATGGTTTGTTACCTTTTCTAAAAACTATGAAGAAGACATAGAAATGAATAAAAAATAAATAATGCCACAGAAAGCTAACCATGTTGTATTTACTCATTTCCTTCTCAGAGAACCTTTGAAAACATCTTCTCAATAAAAGCACGTGCTTTCTCCCATATCAAACTCTCTTCCTTCTTCTGTCTAATCAGGGAAACTCTGAGAAACATCTCCAATTTGGCAGGCACCCTACTAATTCCTGGAGAAAATGTGCTGAGCCAGATGGACATGACCCGTGTCCTTATGGAACTTATAGGTAATAGAAAAGGCAGGCAGCCAAACAGATTGTCACCATAAAGAGCGGGGGATGTTATGCCAGCAATGTTTTGTTAAGCACTGCCATCCCTGGGAGGATTGTATTCAGTTTCCCGAGTCCTACCTAGTACTGTCTGTCAGAAGCTCTGGTGAAAGACCAGGAAATCTTCTCTACGAGAATAAGGTTTGAGACCCTCGGCAAGGGCATCTCTGTGCACCAAAGGAGCACAGAGCAGGGGTGTGTGACCCTTCATGGCACTCGGAAAAACCTGGGGCAGGAGAGTGCTTTTTAGACGAATATAAAAATGATTAGTAGGAAGAAGATTGTGGGTACCCAGTGGTGTTATAGAAACCAGGAGACCAGTGATTCCAGAGGGAGGGAGGAATCCACATACTGAGGTCTGAATGTGTTTGGTGTTGGAGGGTGGGAGTTGAGGCTGTTGGAATGAGTGGTGGTGGGATCTCACCTTAGAGAAGTCTCTGAAGAGCTGTGGGGTCGGGGAGTTCATTGCAGTGAATTGAGGAATGAGCTGAAGTTGACAACATGAAGACATTGAGTTTGGGTATTACTCTCAACCTGTTTGGCTGGGAAGGGTAGACAGAGTCAGAGTACATGTAGGAGGCATAGTCTCAGGAAATGATATTTATTTCTAAGTTTCCAGAGATTTAGTTTTGCATCCTAACCAGTGACATGGGTTGAAAACAAATAAGAATATGGGTAACCAGGGAAGGGAGATAATGGGGGATGGATGGAGAGAGACAGAGGCTGTGAAAAATCAAGGAGGCTGGAGAGGAAACCCTAGAAAAGCTTTTACCGACAAAGCTAGTACCCCAAAATATAAGTTGTTTCTCTCTCGTGCTCTGCAGAGCCAATGTGCAAAACCACACGTGAGCCTCTGGTAGTGCAGGCTTTATTCAGCGGCCATGAATTGAGAGGTGGGAGCTCGAATGGTTCACAGATTGACTTCTCAGCTTCTGAGAGCCAGGAAGGCATAGAGACCAGGCATCTTTAACGAACGGGTTGGGGCATTAAAAGCAAGAGGAAGAAGATTCATATCTTTTCTGGGAATGGGCAGAGACCTCCTCAAAACCCCAGTGCTGCCATCCTTGGTCTGTCTCTTGGTTTCCTGCAGTCATGGTCATGGTGATTGTCAACAGTCGCGATGCTGGGGGAATGTCGTTTATCACGGAAATGTTATTTTAGTAAGGTAGACATTCTTCAGAGGTCAAGGGAGCTGCTCTCTCGGATGCCACCAGTCTTAGCCTGTTTGGTCACAAGGGGGAGTTTTGACCTCAGGCGTCCTTTTTGCTAAAGCTGAGCAGTGTTAAATGGGGCACAAATTCACCTAGGTAGGCATTATTAAGCTAGGCAACTTATTTTATTTTTATTTTTATTTATTTTAGTATTTTCTTCCCATTGAGACAATATCAAAGAGAAAATATAGAAAGAAGCTGGAGAGAAAGGGAGACACAGAAGAAAGGGTGCAGTTGAGAGAGTGTGAGGCAGGATGCCAGGCAGAGAGGTGAGGAGGAGGAGGAGCAAACACAAAATGAGAAGGTGAGAATGTGAGCATCTCAAGGGAGAAACATTGAGGAACGAGAGAGACAGAAAGCAAGGAAGACAAGAAACCCAGTGTTTAAGTACAGAAATTATAGCCAGAGAAAGCCTCACCTTGCTTTTTGAAACCAAAAAGGATTAAAATAACAGGTTTAGGCTGGGCGCGGTGGCTCACGCCTGTAATCCCAGCACTTTGGGAGGCCGAGGCGGGTGGATCACAAGGTCAAGAGATCGAGACCATCCTGGCCAACATGGTGAAACCCCGTCTCTACTAAAAATACAAAAAATTAGCTGGGCATGGTGGCGCGTGCCTGTAATCCCAGCTACTCGGGAGGCTGAGGCAGGAGAATTGCCTGAACCCAGGAGGCGGAGGTTGAGGTGAGCCAGGATCGTGCCACTGCACTCCAGCCTGGCGCCTGGTGACAGAGTGAGACTCTGTCTCAAAAGTAAAAAATAAATAACAGGTTTAGATGCAAGTGTGTTGGAAAGAAAACAAACAGCAGTTGGGTAGTTTCTACTTAATTTAACATGTGGAAAATTAAGAGCATCTGCTAAAAATGCAAGAACACCTATGCCTGTTAGGTTGTGTTCTTTGAGAAGCGAATTCAGACTTGGAGGTTGACTTGGAGGTGGTTCTTGGGGACTGTGACTGGTCCCTGGAGAATCACCTGCAGGAAGGAGAAGGAAGGAGAGTGAGCAAGAGACAGTGAACTGTGAAGCTATGGCAATGGTGAATTTACATGTTCCTTGGCAGCTTAGAGCTAGGGCAGCTGCTAGGTTGCGATGCCCTGAACTGAAGTGAGAAGAATGAGGCTTTGTTCCATCCTCCCAATCTCCCATCACCCAGAGATTGAATGTCCGTTTCACCAGGAAGATGGGCTAAGCTTGGATGATGCAGCTCTCATGGGCTAGGCCAAGGCAGTCACTGGGGAGCAACTTAATTCCGTGAAGTACATATCATTATCCCCCTTTTGTAAATGAGGAAACAGAAGTTCAGAGCAACCTGGTAATTTACCCAAACCACACAGCTGGTCGGTCAGTGGGTTTAACTAGCTTCAACCCTTGGCTGATTGTTGTCAACATTCACTTTCAGTTGACACTTTTATGCTACGAGAGACATGATGAAATTTGACAAGGATGCTTGAAAAGTTTTCATCTCAGACTAAGAAATTCATTGCACAAGATCAGTCATCCCATTGAAAAAGATGTAAGAATTAATTGACCAGAAACTCAGTAATACGTGTCAACGTGATCTGTCTACTTGGGAACCTGAAGAAGTTCATGCTGCTTAAATACTTGATGAATGAATGAGAAAGAATGAAACCTCTTGGTGCATTAAGAAAAGCCTGGAGTCTGAATTATACTTTACTCAAGGTTAAGCTGCATTGGAAGAGGTGATTGAGTTTAACTCTGCGGGCCCTATTTTAAGAGCTTGACAAATTGGGATTTGACCAGTCAGTTTTGTAATGAGTTGGAATTTCATGACAAGGTACCGTCAGAAGGAATTAGAGTGTAGCAATCATAGTATCCTAAGAAAATATGATTTTGAAAGTGATTTAGAGTTGTGTCTGCCTATACTGAAATTTCATTTTCCTTTCAGATTTCAAGTTTGAGTATGATAGAATTAGTGCTTAAATGAAAAGGCCCCTGACCTTGTGTCTGATGACTATTTCTGTGGCCTCAAGCAAATCACTCCCTCTTAGAGGTCTTCCTTATTGCCTTTGTTCATGAAGATGTGCCAGAGGAGTGATGCAATATTTTGTAGCTGTGAGGTTTTATTATTTGAGTAAATTACTTATAGGCATTTTTTGAAAAAAAAAATTTGACTTAAATATAGCAATAACATCTACCTCATAGAATAACTATTAAGAAAAATGAGATTAAGTGTGTAAAACAAATATGTTTGTTGATACATGATTGCTTCTATTTTTTGTTGAATTGAGGACACCAGCTTCATTAATCCTTGCTTCTTGATTGAATTGAAGTTTTCATTTCAAGGTAATTGTAGATTCACTGGTACTTGTGAGAAATAATACAGAGCTCCCTTCCATCCTTACCTGATGGTAGCATCTTGCAAAACAACTAGAGTACAATGAGAAGACAGCCAGGATACTGACACGGACACCTTGCGGACACAGACCTTTTCTCTGCCTGTCAGTAAGCTTCATGGTGCCTTTGCAATAAATGTATTTACTCCCTTTAACTTCAGGAAGCCACACATCTGTCCTCCGTATTTACAATTACGTCATTTCCAGAATGTTTTATTAAAATGTTGGGGTCATAATGGAGCGTTATCCTGGAATCACAGTGTTTAGACCTTTGTTCACTTGGCACAGTTCCCTTGAGAGTCCTGCAAATTGTTGCCAGTGTCCATAGTTCGTTTCTTTCATTTTCTTCTCCCTAGGCTTGCCCAGCTTATTAGGGCTGCAAAGAATGGATTGGATAAAATCTATGTTACGAAAGGGTTGGAGTATCCATGGGGCTTTAACCTATCAGCAAACATGATTTCAGCCAATAAAAATCATTTCTAAATGATCAAAATCACCCACATGTAAAATGACAGTTTTTTGGAGCTTCTTTCATTTAGCCTTTTTTTTCCTTTTAGTTGTGAGATGCCATTCATTTTGTCCTGTTCCAAGAAGGTTCATTAAACTTTCTAACTAGATAAGGCTATTCTCATTCTATGCACAGTTACTGGGGGAAGGAGCTCTGCCAGGGTCCTTAAACCAGTCAGATGATTTGCTTCTGGCTGGGCTGAAGCTGCAGGCACCACTGCCATCCTCAGCAGAGTCTAATGGTGACGCCTCCATGACAGATGGTATCTCAGTCTCAGGATTGTCCAGCTGGTTAGACAACTAGTCTCTGGTTTATAAACATATTCACCTCAATCGGAAACATGTTGCTTATGAAATTTAATATTTATGGATAGTTTCTGTAAGGAAAAGTCTAAATTCCCTGTCCTGCACCTGCTGTGGTTGGATGGCCATCTCCTCCTTTCTGCAGGTGCTTTCGTAATTACTGATTTGTGTGTGTGTGTGTGTGTGTGTGTGTGTTTAATTTTTAAACTGAATGTATGTATTTGCATTAGACTATGCTTTTGTTCTTCTTCAAGATGGAACAGAGCTGTCTTGGGGACTGGAATTCTTGCTCAGCAGTACTTGAATGGCAATGCCACATAAAAGCCATATGCTTTGGGTGGGGGCAAGAGAGCAGAGGGGCTGCTTTTTCTGTTATTGCTGACTGATGGCTCTATTGCTAGTGCTGTCACTAGTGGTCTTGCTAATGTTATGCCATCAAATAAGAGGGCTTGGCAAACTCTTAGAGGCCCGTTTTCATTTCTGTCTCCTACCAAGGTTTATTAAGGAATTGAGTTCCTAACGACCTAAAACTCGTCCTTTTCTTTGAGGAAGTAAGGAAAAATAAAGACAGGAATAAAATGTTAGAGGGCTAATGAAAGCCGTTTTAAATGATACAGCGATTACAACAAAATCACCTAAAGGGTTGAAGTGAAAGTGGGATTGAAATTAGGAAATTATAAAATTTAAATCCCATATTGGTTCAGATTTTAGATTGTATCTATGGTTATAATTTTTTTTCTCTTTTAACCAATATTTTTGGCCACTGTTTTTCCATAAAAGTTAAAAGATTTCTCCCATTGTTTGTCTTTTCACTTTTATTTACCTTTTGTAGTAATGTCTTGCTACTCTACAGAGTAAAACTAACTAAAAAATTTGGGGAAAGTGTTCCAGATACATTTTTAAATTCCTTATTTTAAATTATTATTGAAATAAGTTACTTATTTCATCTGATCTTATAAAAATAATTTAGACAGAAATTAAGACCAAACATAAAAAATATAGTAGTTCTACTCTTTCAGAGACAAATACCTAACCATTTTCATATACTGATCCATTTGATTTGCTGATTTTAAAGGATTTTTTTTTTCTTCTCTGCTCATAATGAAGAGTGGTCTGTAATTTTGTTTTTCTCTCTTTCCTTTTTGTTTTATTTTTTTGTTATGTCTTTGACACACTTTGTTATCAAAATTATGTTAACCTCCACTTGGCCAACCTTTGCCCCTTTTGTATTTTCCTAAAGATTTTTTAAAATACTGGGTTTTGTTGTAGTTGTTCTTAAATGTCCGATAGGATTCACCAGTGAAACCATCTGGGCCTATCATTTTAACTTCAGAAAAGTTTATAATATCAAATATTAAATTATTCTTTTTTTAAAATCTTTTTCTTTTTATTGCATTTTAGGTTTTGGGGTACATGTGCAGAACATGCAAGATAGTTGCATAGGTACACACGTGGCAGTGTGTTTTGCTGCCTTCTGCCCCTGCACCCACATTTGGCATTTCTCCCCATGCTATCCCTCCCCAGCTCACCCCTGCTGTCCCTCCCCTATTCCCCCCAATAGACCCCAGTGTGTAGTACTCCCTTCCCTGTGTCCATGTGTTCTCATTGTTCATCACCCACCTATGAGTGAGAATATACGGTGTTTCCTTTTCTGTTCTTGTGTCAGTTTGCTGAGAATGATGTTCTCCAGATTCATCCATGTCCCTACAAAGGACACGAACTCATCATTTTTGATTGCTGCATAATATTCCATGGTGTGTATGTGCCACATTTTCCCAGTCCATAAATTATTCCTATACATCTACTCAGATATTCTATCTTGTGTTAGTTTTAATAGGTTGCAGTTTTCTAGGAGTTTGTCCTTTTTACCTAAGCGGTCATAATTTGGGGGAAATTTTTATTCACAATATTTCTTATAATCTCTTTAATGTCCTTATGATCTATAGAGATTTTCTATCTTTTATTCCTAAGGTAGTTAATATGTATCTCTTTTTTTCTTGATAGGTCTAGCTAAATCTTTATCAATTAATCTTTCAAGCAAAATGCCTTTGGCTTTCCTAATTTCTCTATTTATATGCCTTTTAAAATGTTACATATTTTTTTTCTATAAACTTCCTGAGGCAGGATCTTAAATAATTGACTTTATGTGTTTTTCTGGTGAAATATGAGTGTTTAAGCTGCAAACTCTCCCATGAGCACTACTTTAACTGATTCCAACACATTTTGATATGTCTTAATTTTATAATTATCTGGCTTGAATTTTTTTTTTTTGAGACAGAGTTTCGCTCTTTTTACCAGGGCTGGAGTGCAATGGCACGATCTTGTCTCACCGCAACCTCCGCCTCCTGGGTTCAGGCAATTCTCCTGCCTCAGCCTCCTGAGTAGCTGGGATTACAGGCACGTGCCACCAAGCCCAGCTGATTTTTTATATTTTTAGTAGAGACGGTGTTTCACCATGTTGACCAAGAGGGTCTCGATCTCTTGACCTTGTGATCCACCCACCTCAGCCTCCCAAAGTGGCTTGAATTTTTTAACTCTATTTGTAATAATTTATTTGATCCATTGTGTATTCTACAGTGTTTTGCTTAGTTTCCAGATATTTGGGGTCTTTAAAAGATATTCTTGATATCTTTTTCTAACTTGGTCACAGAAAATAATCTTTAGAATTTAAATATTTTGGACTTGTGTTTCATGGCTGGTATATTATCTATTTTAGTGAATATCTCCATTTGTCCTTGAAAAAAGTATGTATTCTGCAGCTGTTTGGTATAGTGTTCTGAGTAAACTAGGTCAACATGATCACAGCATTGCTCAAAAGTTTTATGTCATTATTGATTTTCTAATATTGCATTACAACTTGGTAGCTGAAAACAGTGGTAAATGCTAGTCCTCTCACACCGTTGATTGAATTCTGAGCTCAGGAGTGGCTTATCTTGCTGGCTGTGGCTCAGTTTGTGAAGAAGTTACAGTGAAGTCGCTGGCTTAGGCTGCATCATCTTGACATAGGGCGAGAGGACCCATTGCCCAGCCGGCCACTGCATGTGGCTGATCACAAGAAGCTGCAGTTCCTTTCTGGCGGTTGGTAGGGAGGCCTCAGTTCCTTGCATTGTGGACCTCCCTGTAGGGCTCCTTGAGTGTCCCCATGGCAGGGTGGCTGGAGTCCCCAGAAGGTATAATGCAAGAGGACAGGGAAGAAGATGCCAGAACCATTTATAATAATCTATATTCAGAAATCACAGTTCACACAGTACCCCATTATTTAACCTGATCAAACCTGTTCAGTGTGGGACGGGACCACACAAAGCTTGCCTGCCAGGAAAAGAGAATCACTGGACATATTTGAAGACTGGCTACTACAGTGAGTGTCTGAGTCTGTTCCCGCTGCCATAACAGAACGTCACAGGCTGAGTCAGTTAGAAATAACAGAAACTTATTTCTCACCATTCTGGAGGCTGGGAAGTATAAGATCAAGACCTCAGCAGATTTGGTGTCTGGAAACAACCCAGTCTCTCTCCTTCCAAAGTGATGCATTTTTACTGAATTCTTCAAGGGGTGAAGTTTCTGTTCCTCCGTGGCACAAGGGAGGCAAAGGGGAAAAGGGGATGAATGCTGTGTGGAGCATGTTTTCTAAGGGCATTAATTTAATGTGGGAGGGTGTAGCTCCTGTGGCCTAATCACCTCTTAAAGGACCTGCCTCTTAATACTGTCACATTGGGCCTAGGCCCAAATATGAGTTTTGTAAGTACACAAGCATGAAATCCATAGCAATCTCTTGACTGAATTTTTATCTAGCTGTCTGATCAAGTACTTAGAGGGGAATATGGTAATTTAGCCCAGTGCTATGCACCTTTTATTAAAATAAAACATTATTATTCTCTCCTATTGCAGAAATGAAAGAATAGCCTTCACTGAAGAAATGTCCATTTTCAGTGATTCTGTTACCTCTTGTATTGTAGTGCCAATAAACTGATAAAATTTAGTTTCTGAACTCCAGAAAGGGTACAATAACTATGCCATCATACATAAATATGCAGTGGAGTTTTATCTTTTGGAGAAACCTGTGTTAGACAGGACGGCTTTGATCAGTACCTTCTTTTACAAGCAAGAAATTTGAAAACCAGAAACCTTAAAATACTTAAAGCCATACAATTAATAGGTAGCACTGCTAGAAATCAACGCTCAGATTTCAGACAAGTGTCTGAATATTCTTTACCCCTCACTGCATATATATATATATATATATATATATATATATATATAGAGAGAGAGAGAGAGAGAGAGAGAGAGAGATTTAAAAATTCTGAATGAGTACAAAATAATTAAGTGTATTCTCAAACTATTAGAAACATGTTACAATTAGGGAAAGGGTATGTTATTTTTATAAAGTAGCTAGAAATATTTGCTCCTTTCTTCCTTTGTCAATGTCTTTGTAGATATGACTAAATATAATTTGGCCTCCAGGATATAATAAGGCATCTATCTGTAAAAGTTATAAATTGCATTTAATTGTCAGATGAATTATCTCTGGTCTTCCCCCATATGTTTTACATTTGGAAAGTTGAATGTGTTCTTGGAGAGAACACAAATTATGAATGATTATACTCTAGACTATGTCAATTGTTAAGACTTTTAAAAACATCTTTTGAATAAATAAACATAAGGTGAGCAGCGTTTCAAACTTATTAATTTAGAATAGAAAACAAGTTATTGAAGAGACTGCTGGGGGTTTCATTTGGGGACTGCACATTCACTTTCCTGAACACCTTTTCATGCACCTGACACAATCATCCTGAAGCTGGTAGCGCTCTCATGGAGAAGCT
Organism: Leontopithecus rosalia; assembly: GCA_028533165.1. Classification (NCBI taxonomy): domain Eukaryota; kingdom Metazoa; phylum Chordata; class Mammalia; order Primates; family Cebidae; genus Leontopithecus; species Leontopithecus rosalia. Next base: position 3,245,318 of record CM052661.1, on the reverse strand, counting down.
GCGGTAATGCACATTAAGCTTCCAAATGTATTACTACTGCTCACCGAGGAGAGGCGGACCCTCGACATCCTTGAGCGTTGTCTGCATTACCTCCCTGACCTCGAGGCTGCTTTGAGTAGCCTGATGAATAATGAATGCACACTGCCTGCCTTTCTCCAGAGATACCCCCTTCCCCTGGATGAGTGCCTTTAAAAATGAAAAGCTTACATTGCAATCGCAGCTGCTATTATTACCTTCTCTTGTTCTGTGTCCTATAACAGTAGGCAGATTGAGGATAGCCCCTGCCTGATTGATTTTATCTTATTTTGACTGTTTTTAAAAGCAGGTTAGGTTTTTCAGACAGGTGTGCCACACTGCCCTCTGAAAAGAGAGTGCATGTAACAAGTCAGGTGGCATGACCTCATGAGGAAGTGTGCTCCTGGCAGGGTGGGGGTAGTGCTTATTCTAGGAGAGATTCACCTGGAAGTTCAGGAGCAGGAAAATAAATCGCATGTTCAAGATCTGTTGTGTTCCACATTAGGAAATACACGTCTATTCCTTGCATTTTAGTTTGCCTTTTGTGTTGTATGCCATATGCCTAGCTCACCTGTGAAAGACATAAACCAACTTATGCCCTCTTGTGTGTGTGCATATATATATAATATGTATAGATATATACATTATATATAAAATAGATATATATGTATGTATAATATGTATTATATATTATATATAAAATGTATTATAATATATAAAATAGATATATAATATACAATATTTTATGTATAATATATAATAGATATCTAAAATATATGTAAAATATAAAATATATATCTAAAATAGATATATAATATATAATATAATACAATATTTTATGTATAATATATAATATCTAAAATATATCTAAAACATATATCTAAAATAGATATAT
>CM052661.1:3224022-3243908 GCA_028533165.1 Leontopithecus rosalia | reverse complement strand
ATCACTGGTCATTAGAGAGATGCAAATCAAAACCACATTGAGATACCATCTCATGCCAGTTAGAATGGCGTTCATTAAAAAATCTGGAGACAACAGATGCTGGAGAGGATGTGGAGAAATAGGAACACTTTTACACTGCTGGTGGGAGTGTAAATTAGTTCAACCATTGTGGAAGACAGTGTGGCGATTCCTCAAGGACACAGAAATAGAAATTCCATTTGGCCCAGCAATCCCATTACTGGGTATATATCCAAAGGACTATAAATCATTCTACTATAAGGACACATGCACACAAATGTTCACTGCAGCACTGTTTAAATAGCAGAGACCTGGAACCAACCCAAATGCCCATCAATGATAGACTGGACAGGGAAAATGTGGCACATATACACCATGGAATATTATGCAGCCATCAAAAATGATGAGTTTGTGTCCTTTGTAGGGACATGGATGAACCTGTATACCATCATTCTCAGCAAACTGACACAAGAGCAGAAAATCAAACACCATATGTTCTCACTTGTAGGCAGGTGTTGAGCAATGAGAACACATGGACATGGGGAGGGGAGCACTACACATTGGGGTCTATTGGGGGAAATAGGGGAGGGACAGCGAGGAGTGGGGAGTTGGGGAGAGATACCATGGGAAGAAATGCCAGATATAGGTGATGGGGAGGAAGGCAGCAAATCACACTGCCACATGTGTACCTATGCAACAATCTTGCATGTTCTTCACATGTACCTTAAAACCTAAAACGCGATAGAAAAAAGAAAGCAAGAATCAAAGATAGTGAAAATTCTATCCTCAGTCTTTACATCTATTTTATAATCTTTTTTTCTACATGAAATAAAGCGTTCAGGAGAGGTAATTATGAAAAGTAAGAATCACAGCCAAGATAATTTTTTCAGCTCTCTGCCATACTACATTTTTGTTAAGGAAGATTTTCAAGTAAGGTATAATTCAGAGAATTTAAAAGTGACTTGGAAGTTAAAATGGATTTTGGTAGAAAAATGGTATTTTCTAGAATGTTTCCCAGAGAACTTATTATTGTTATAAAGTGATATATCAGTTCTTTTCACATGAAGTAAATTAGTTTTTTTAATTTCAAAATGTTTAAATGCATTTTAACTTATTTTTGTCGCATAACTTTATATATAGCTAAAGCAAGAATAATAATAGCTGCCCAGACCAGAAAGTCTGAAGTCCTGCCTGCACCGCTGATCACTGCCACCCTCACACCAAAATCCTGCATTCGACATTATCCCTCATTGCTCCGTGGTGCTTCCCCTGGATGCTAAGCTTCTCACCCCAACCTGCCATCTTAACTGTTATTATAATAATGTGAATAACCCTAACCCTACCCTGCCATCTTAACTATTATTATGATACTGTGAATACCACTCACCCCACTGTAAGGCTGGTTCCCTCCTTGGGAAATCAGACATTCCCATCCCTCTCCCTGCCTGAAAATTACATCACCAGAATATGCCCATCATCTTCCCCTCTGCACTCGGCACTTAACCCCGCCCTTGGAAATCCCCTCTGCACTCAGCACCTAGCCCGCCCTTAAAAAGCCCCACCAAAACCTGCCCAATAGCACATTGCCCTGTCCGGAAATACCGCCTACCTACCTATAGCAGCTTGCCACATCCATGTCCTGTTTCTCCACAGCCAATCAAACGCCTTCACTCCCTATAAAGCCCCATGCCCAGAGGAGTCAGGCGTGACTTCTCTGGCCTCTTTCCCCGGGACCACAGAACCTCGCCCAGGAGCCAAATAAATTGGCATTTAATATTTTTGTGCTGGCCTCAGTTTCCTCATTTTAAACTTGGCAATAAACCTCATAAGACAGTAACCCTTATACCCACCCTGCCATCTTAATTGCTCTTAAGCCTCACCCCACCCACCACTGTGCCACTGTAACTGAACTTGTAGTAATGCTTACTCTTTGCCCCTACCCCCACCCCTGTAACTGATCCTACTCCCTAATACCCCTGCCCCCTCCCCAAAAGATTTGCCCCAACCTATAAAACCAACTTCTATCCCACCGACCTTCGCTGGTGCCCGTTTTGGCCTCTGCCCACCTGCACCCATGTGAATAAACAGCCACATTGCTCACACAAATCCTGTTTGGGGGTCTCTTCATTCGGAGCATGCATTTCAGCAATTGTATTATTCTTTAATTTATCCTTTTATTCATCCAAAATGAACCTACACAAAGTACGTTCATTCAAAAAGAATAAAATGCAAACTCACCATCTAATTGGCCCTCTGGAATATTAAACTTTCTGTATTAGATAGTGTCATTTTGACAAAGCTTTGTGTTATTGTTTGGACAACTGATTGTATGAATGTTTTCCTGTAAACAGAATTTCTAAAAATGGACACAACAGTGACAGTTTTCTTGGCGAGACAGAGAAGAGGGTCATCTTGGTATTTCCTAGGGAAAGGGGTGTCAGGAAGGCAGAACAATCTTCCGTGAAGTGTTAAAAGCAGAAGAAAATGAAGGGAACCCTTTAAAGCTTACCCTAGTCAGAGAGTCGAGAAGTCTATTTTGTAGCTGTAAGACAGTGTGTTAGGGGAGAATTGTGAGTCCAGCAGGAGAGTGGGGCTCAAACCAGGGAGGGGATCTTATCTGTCAGCCAAGGGAGTATGATGTTTATTTCACATCAGGGAGAGAAATGAAAAAGTAGGGTTACAGAAAATTAAATGTGTATTTCAGAAAGAAGTATTTCATGATAGCATAACACAAAGCATCATTACAGAAACAAAACAGGTTTAGTTTTTCTAACATAAAATGCAGAAACAAAACGTATCCTCTGGAGACCACTGGACCTCCCAAATGTGGTGCTTGTAATGATTGCAGTAAACATATTTAGTTCGTATAATTTTACAACTACAGTGTAACTGTGAGTTTGTGAGGATAAAAAAAGACAGAAAAGACAAAAAAGCTATTATTCCCATTTCAAGATATCTAGTGTATAAAAAAGAAATAACTATTACTGTACTGTATAATTCTTCACCATAAAATAATTTTCTGTACAGATTGGAATATTACATAATAAAACGTGACATAAATTCATTGTATCAGAGACAAGTATGTACTGTACCAAAATGCAGCCCCACCATCTAGTTAGGCACTGAATCACACATGTAAAAATGTAGTTATAATAAATCAAAAAATAGTTACAATTTTGTAGATAAATTTTTGGCAACATTTACAATGTAAGTTTTCTCCTTTGTTCAAATGTTCAACAGCTTGAAAAGGTAACCCAGTAGTTGATTTTCAATTAGCTTACGTTTTATTCTTTCCTTATATGGACAGTTTACTCCTTAAAATAATTTTATTAGAATCTGTCAGGGACTCCATTTTGATTTGCTCAAGGGAAATACAACAATATTGTTCGTAGGAGACGGTGTGGAAATACATACTAAAATAGGTAGGCATAAAACCATCTACTTTGAGACATGAATGTCAAATTCTCATACAGATGAGAAAAATAATAGAAAATTTTGGTAAAGATCACCGTGGATTCTCTATTAGAAGGTCATTTTTTTTAAACATTATTGAATACTGAAAGTAAACAAAATTCCAATGCTTATCTATAGGTAGTAGAACCACAGGTGATTTTCAGTTCGTCTGTTTACTGAGTTTTCCATAATGAGCATGTTTGATATTCACAAAAAAAGATATATAAAGTTTTGATTTTCGTAGCATATTATGTCTTAAGTGAGGAAATGTAGAGACAGTCTGACATTTGCTAATGATCAATGACTTGTTCCGATCCTCCCTCTCTGTCTCCCATTCACAGGCATCCATGTAGGTGTCTGTTGGGCCAGTGGCCACATCCTAGCATTCTCTGACCTCTGTCCCCCTCATTCCTCTGCAGCTTCCTGTGCCGGGGCTCCTGTTACACGGACTGGATTTCATTCTCATGTTAGGCTTCCTTTTCTTTCTCCCACTAAACTCTAAGCTCCTTGAGTTTAGGGATGCACCTACTTCACCTTTACCTTCCACATTTCTGTTATGGTGTCAAACACATGAGTAATTAGTCAAAACTCATTACTGAATGAATGAAATGAAGACTTCTATGAAAGACTTCTTTACTGCAACAGTGAGTTTTTTTTTAACCACTCTGTATAAAATTGCATTTTTTTTTCTTTTTGCCCTCTCCACTTTTGTTTCTCTGCTCTTTCCTGCCTTCCTTTAGAATGTTCAATGTTCTTAAGAATTTTCCTTTAATTAACTTATTGGTGTTTTAACTATATTTTTTGGCCGTGTTTTAGTGTTTGCACTTGGAATTAAAATAAACATCCAAGATTTTTCAGTCGTCTTTAATAAATATTATGTCACTTTTATTTTCAAAAACGTATCAAGAATGCAATTTTAGAGGTCCCCTTACCTAACTTCATGTTTTCCTTTTTTTTTATTGCTATGGTTATCATGTCTATTACAAATACATGCAACTCAGATTCCAAAACAGAATGCCGTAATTTTTACTTAAAAAGTCTCATGCGCTTTAAAGAAACTCAGGGCCGGGCGTGGTGGCTCACGCCTGTGATCCCAGCACTTCGGGAGGCCAAGGCGGGTGGATCACGAGGTCAGGAGATCAAGACCATCCTGGTCAACATGGTGAAACCCCATCTCTACTAAAAATACAAAAAAGAAAAAAAAAAACTTAGCTGGGCATGGTGGCACGTGCCTGTAATCCCAGCTACTCAGGAGGCTGAGGCAGGAGAATTGCCTGAACCCAGGAGGTGGAGGTTGCGGTGAGCCGAGATCGCGCCATTGCACTCCAGCCTGGGTAGCAAGACGAAACTCCGTCTCAAAAACAAATAAACAACAACAACAACAACAAAAAACCTCAGAGAAAATATGTTCTTATGTTAAGCAAAATATTTAGCACCTGTAATGCTCTCTATGCGTCACCGAAGATCCGAGTTATCACCGCATGTTGCAGGTTGTTTCCCTTAAGCCTCAGCAGCCTGTCTCCACATTCCCCCAACTGCGTGTTTGCCAGTGACACGCTCTCATAGCTGCCTCCTATTCTCCGTCTTCCCTCATTCTTGAAGGATGTTTTCACATGATGTAAATGTCTAGGTTGACAGTTCCTTTTTGCTTTGTTTTCTTGCATTTTGCTTTCAGCACTTTGATGATGCTGTTTCTCATGGATGGCCCCCACGGTTTTTGATGTAAAATCAGCAATAATTTAAATTGCTGTTTCCTGTATGCAATATGTCATGTTTCTCTGGTTGCTTTCAAGGTCTTTTCTCTCTCCTTGGAAGCGGTTCAGCTATGGTACACACAGTTAAGGTTTCTTCGCAGTTATCCTTCAGTTTACAGAGCCTCTTGATTCTCTCTCATATTTTTTGCCAAATTTGATAAATGTCAGCCATTAGTACATTAAAGATACTTTGTCCCTTATTCTCTTACTCTCCTCCTTCTGGAGTTCCAGTTAAATGTATGTTAGATCTGATATCTTCCCAAAGAAGCCTGATGCCCTGCTTATATATTTTCAGTCTTAATTTCTCTGTATTCTGCTGTTTATATTATTTCCATTGGACTAACATCAAGTTCCTGAACTCTTCTCTCATTTTGAATCTGGTAAGGCCTTCCAAGTAAACCTACTTTAAAAAAAATAGATATTATATTTTTGTTATTAAAATATTCATTTGAATTTCATTTTACAACCCCTATTTCTTTGTTGATAGTTCTAACTTTTTCATCAAGAGCATGGCTTCCTATACTTATGTAAACACAGTTATAATAATAGCTGCATTAAAATCCTTATCTGCTAATTTCAACATCTGGGACATTTCAAGCTTGGTCTAAGTTTTTGGGTCTTTTGTTTATTTTTCAATCTAAAACTGGCTTAAATATGTTGAGTGATTAGTTGTTGTTTCTGGAATTCTGAATGTGGTTTATTTTTGGAGACCGTGGACCTGTTACATTCTTCCAAAACATCGATTTATATATTTATTTTGCCTTTTTGGTTTTATTTTTTATTTCTCAGCATGAAATTAAGTTGGCTGCACTCAGATTGAAAACTGCCTGCTGTGGAGGGTTGTGTGCACATCTGCTCTCATGGACTTCTTTTATCTTCAGCTGTCTCATTTGGAATCTGCTCCCCTTCACATAGTTCAAGACTCAGTGAAGTCTTGTGCAGAACTTAGAACCACAGTTTGGGGTTTTCCAATCTGGATCTCTCCTTTCTGGGATTATTTCCTCATTTTCTGGTGGATGTGGTTTTCGTGGTTCAGAAATAAAGCTCATGTTAGGATACACTTTTGGTTTTCTCACTAGCACTGACTTCAGTACATCCTTGGCATAAAAGTCAAAAAATGGGTGATTCACCACAGGCTGTTCAACTACTTCTGAATCTATCTGTTTCTTTTCAACTTTGTAGTGCTACTAGTTTCCAGATTTTTTTCTGTTTTATGTATTTACTTTTATATTTCATCCATAGTTGCAAGTGAAGAAGGGGTAAGTCTCATAGGAGTATATTTGAACATCCCGAATTGCACTTCTAGAAAAAAATCTTCCTTTGCCTTCAAAATATATTTACTTATACCTGACGCAAACATACAAATGCTAGTTTTCAAGAATAGCTAGCTGTCTTCAGTTTATTGCATTCTGTGTGCCAAGCATTTTAGACCATAATATTATTTCAATTCTTATTACTTTGGGAGATAGATTTTATTTTTTCAAATTTGTAGTGAAGGAAATTCTGACTATAATCCATGCAATTGCTGAAAGCTCTAAACAAGACTCACATAATTTTAAGTACTGTGCATATTTGCCTATATATAAGAAATATGAATATTCTGGAAACTTACACTTTCCAAGACTAAACCAGGAAGAAGTTGAATCCCTAAATAGAAGTTGAATCCCTAAATAACAAGGGCTGAAGTTGAGGCAGCAATTAATAGCCTACCAACCAAAAATAGTCCAGGACTAGACGGGTCCATAGTCAAATTCTGTCAGAGGTACAAAGAGGACCTGATACCATTCCTTCAGAAACTATTCCAAATAATGCAAAAAGAGCGAATCTTCTCTAACTCATTTTATGAGACCAGCATCATCCTGATACCAGAACCTGCCAGAGACACAACTAAAAAGATAATTTCAGGCCAATATCCATAATGAACATTGATGCAAAAATCCTCAATAAAAAACTGGCAAACTGAATCCAAGAAATGCATCAAAAAGCTTATCCATCACTATCAAGTCACCTTCATTTCTGAAATGCAAGGCTGGTTCAATATATGCAAATTAATAAATGAAATCCATCACACAAACAGAACCAAAGACAAAAACCAAATGATTAACTCAACAGATGCAGAGAAGGGGCCTTTGACAAAATTCAACAGTGCTTTATGCTAAAAACTCTATAAACCAGGTATCGATGGAATGTATCTCAAAACAATATGAGCTATTTATGACTAATCCACAGCTGATGTCATACTGAATGAGCAAAAACTAGAAGCATTCCCTTTGAAAACTGGCACAAGACAAGGATGCCCTCTCTCATCATTCCTATTAAACATATTATTGGAAGTTCTAACCAGGCCAATCAGTCAAGAAAAAGAAATAAAGGGTATTTGATTACGAAAACAGGAAGTCAAATTGCCTCTATTTGCAGATGACATGATGTATATTTAGAAGACCCCCAGCATCTCAGCCCCAAATCTCCTTAAGCTGATAACCAACTTCAGCAAAGTCTCAGGATACAAAATCAATTTGCAAAAGTCACAGGCATCCGTATACACCAATAACAGACAAACAGAGAGCCAAATCAGGAGTGAATTCCTATTCACAATTGCTATAAAGAGAATAAAATACTTAGGAATAAAACTAACAAGGGATATAAAGGACATCTTCAAGGAGAACTACAAACCACTGATCAAGGAAATAAGGGAGGACACACACATATGGAAACACATTCCATGCTCATAGTTAGGAAAAATCAATATCGTAAAAATGGCTGTACTGCCCAAAGTAATTTATATATTCAATGCTATCCCATCAAGCTACCATTGACTTTCAACACAGAATTAGGAAAAAACACCTTAAACTTCATATGGAATCAAAAAAGAAACCTATTAGACAAGTCAATTCTAAGCAAAAAGAACAAAGCTGGAGGCATCACACTACCTGATTTCAAACTATACTACAACACTACAGTAATCAAAACAGTATAGTACTGGTGCCAAAACAAAGATATAGACTAATGGAAAAGAACAGAGACCTCAGAAGTAATGCAACACATCTGCAACCATCTGATCTTTGACAAACCAGACAAAAACAAGCAATGGGTAAAGAATTCCTGTTTAATAAATGGTGCTAGGAAAACTGGCTAACCATATGCAGAAAGCTGAAACTGAATTCCTTTCTTAGGCCTTATACAAAATTTAACTCCATATGGATTAAAGATTTAAACATAAGACCTAACACCATAAAAATCACAGAAGAAAGCCTAGGCAATACCCTTCAGGACATAGGCATAGGCAATGACTTCATGACTAAAACACCAAAAGCAATGGCAACAAAAGCCAAAATAGACTCATGGGATCTAATTAAACTTCAGAGTTTCTGCGTAGCAAAAGAAACTATCATTAGAGTTAAGCAGCAATCAACAGAATGGGAAAAAAAATTGCAATTTACCCATCTGACAAGGGGCTAATATCCAGAATCTACAAAGAACTTAAACAAATTTACAAGAAAAAAAACATCAAAAAGTGGATGAAGGATATGATCAGATACTTCACAAAATAAGACATTTTTGCAGCCAACAAAAATATGAAAAAATACTCATAATCACTAGTCATTCGATAAATGCAAATCAAAACCACACTGATACCATCTCACACCAGTTAGAATGGTGATCATTAAAAACTTTGGAAACAACAGATGCTGAGGAGGATGTGGAGAAATAGGAACACTTTTACACAGTTGGTGCAAGTATAAATTAGTTCAACCATTGTGGAAGACAGTGTGGCAATTCTTCAAGGATTTACAACTAGAAATACCATTTGACACAGCAATCCCATTTCTGGATATATACACAAAGGATTATAAATCATTCTATTATAAAGACACATGGACATGTATATTTACTGCAGCACTGTTCACAATAGCAAAGACTTGGAACCAAGCCAAAAACCCATCAATGACAGACTGGATAAAGAAAATGTGGCATATATACATCTTAGAATACTATGCAGCCATAAAAAAGGATGAATTCATGTCCTTTGCAAGGACATGGATGAAGCTGTAAACCATAATTCTCAGCAAACTGAAACAAGAACAGAAAACCAAACACTGCAAGTTCTCATTCATAAGTGGGTGTTAAACAATGAGAAAACCTGGACACAGCAAGGAGAACATCACACACCAGGGCCTCTTTGGTGGTGGGACAGCTAGGGTAGGGATAGCAGGGGTTGGGAGTATTCGGGAGGGATAGCATTAAAATAAATATCTAATGTAGATGATGGGGTAATGGATGTAACAGACCACCATGGCACATGGTGGATCCCTATGTAATAAACCTGCACATTCTGCACATGTACCCCAGAACTTAAAGTGTAATTCAAAAAAAAAGAAATATGAGGTTGTATCGTTGTATGTTTCTGTGTTTTGAAAATTAAACAGCTACATGGTTATGGAGGACTTCCCCTTTATTTCTGTGGATCTCCTACAATGATCTCAACTCTGTGAATTGGGAATACAAAGATGAACTAGGTGTTTACAACTTTTGCCTTTCTCTGTTCAATTCTTCCACATGGAGCCTCAGCGCCATGGAAACTGAGTATGAAGCTCATAGGTTTCAAGGCAGTGTGAAAGTCCTCCTTCCACCACAATAATTTAGAAGCTTGAAAATAAACCCAACTTCTATTTATAGTGGAAAAAGTCAAATCAACACAACCTTCGATATTACCACTTAGAATATTCTTTAAGAATTTTTTAAAACTTTGCTTGTGACATCAGATGATGTCTTGAATTACACAATATACTCTATATGAGAGGACCAAGCCAATTATCACCTATAAGTGTAGAGTAGATGATAGTCAATATTCATTCTGGTTTTCTCTTCAAAATCCACTGTGTCTTATTTCCTGTTATCATCATTATTCTGGAAATTGGCAGAACCTGAACACTTTAGTGATTTCACTTTTAGAAAAAAATTGAGATTAAGCACTTCAAAGAAGGCTCATAACAATTACTTGTTTAAAAAAAATAAAAAGCAATAGGTGCATTAAATGATGACAAAGTAAAAATAGGCCAAAATTAGACTTGAAAGAAGAGAGTCAAGAAATTTGGCTGAAGTAATACAAAATGAGGAGTTGTGAAAACTGACAGTTCTTGTCACGTAGGAGCAAGGTCATACTTAATGAAGCTAAAAAAAGTAAATTGAGAAGAAGCTGAGGGAAATTTTGGAAGCTATTTGTTATTCTGTGTGACTATCTTACTTAGATTCTATTTTCTCCTCATTTTCTGGCTGTCCTCATCCAGTGTTCTTTCAGAGGACCTGGGATGTGTCTTAGAGCCAGATGGCATAAAAATAACCAAGCTATTCATCCTACAGTATGAGGCATAGATTCACTTTTCTGTATTGAGATAAATAAAGTGAAATGAATCGAATTTTAATGAATTTATTCTAGGGAATAATTCTCTCAAGTATGGTTATATTTAGATTATTTCTAAATAACTCACTAACATGCAAATATTGACTTGTATAGACACCAGCTCTATTTTCCATTTCAGCAATTTATATGCTTGAAAATGAACCCAAATACAAAATCTTGCTAAATTATTTATCCTAGTATTAATTGGTTGAAAATTGCTTTGCTAATAGTTGGGTTTAAAACAGTATAAATTCTGTAATATAGTCAATAAGGAGACTATATCTATACAAATATTTGAAGTAGTCTTAATCTATAGAGAAGATGGTTGATGGTTGCCTCTTGATAAATCGCTGTAGTAAAATGTCATTGTCTTTGGGAAGCTTTAATGACTTCAAAGGAAGATCATTTATAGCTTCTACTTTTGCACACATACTTTTGTTATAATATTGAAATGTGGTAGAGCAGATTTGTCAAATAATTTATTATGTGAGCTTAAAGGGATTTTAACTTAATCATGATCTCCTTGTGCACATATAAATATAATGCATGCCTGTATGGTCCAATTAGTTAATTCACGATGCTAAATTATAAACAAGTTATAGTGCTTCTTTTAACCCCACAGAAAGCAAAATCAAATAATTTCAAAGAAAGTAATGAAACGAAGTCAGCTAAACAAAGAAAGAAAATAAAAATTAGATTAACAATATTTGACATCTGAACATAAAATGTGATATTTAGTCCATAAATAATAGCAATATATGTCTATCTTATCGAGATAGAACATATTTTCTCATTATTATTTACTTTCAGAGAGGAATTTGTCCAAAGACCTATTTAATTATGCAAAACTAAAATTTTATATTTTACAAAATATATTTGGGAACATGAGCTGTCATAAATATTCCTGTGGGAAGTTAAAGGATCTGACATAAATCATTCTACTACAAATCACTTCAAACTACTGTCCTACATATAAGCAGAAATCAATTTTAATGTAAAAATATCCATCCCATTTTAATTGACAATGGTAGGTTAAAATTCTGTATAAAGATGACATTGAGATTCCAGACAATTTAATTTCATTGATTTAGAAAAACAAAACAAAACAAAACAGAAAAACATTGCTTGCAAAATAGTTCTCTTTAGTCATCACTGTGGTATATGATCATTTCCCTGATGCCTTTTTCTTGGTACAATTTTCTGAGCTTTTATTTCTCTCCTCCAGAAGGCATACTCCTCCTACATGTCTGCATGGCAGCAGTAGTTTCTCGGTATAAGGCATCACACTTTGAATTTGTATTTTTTTGTGTGGCACTTTCAGTCTGCCTTACCTAATGGGTTGTGAACTCTACAAATGGGAACATGCCTGTCTTTACTCAGAGTAATGATTCCAGTATGAATAATGAGTAAATAAGGCTCATATAGTGAATAATATTTTTTCAATATTAGACAAACAACAAAATTGTATACACTAAATATGAAAATGCTAAGAAAAAGTAAGCAGGATTAAATTTACTAAGCTGAAAATTCTTCCTTGTTTACATTTAAACTTACATTTAAAATTCTTCCTTATTTACATTTAAAAATGTAAATAAGATTTTATTCTAGTATATGCCTCTTAAGGACTTAGAATAATCTAAGAAACAAAGTATTATAGTTACATTACAAAATAAAGATGAATTGCCAATGTATCTATGTCTACACAAAATATAGATATAGAGATATCTTACGTGAAGTGTGGAAAACTTTTTTAATGCTAAAGAATAGAAGAAAAGTAAAATATTTTTAATACCAAAATAGGTATTATATCTGCTAATACTATTGCAAACGGTTTCTGTCTAAATATCTTGTTATAGGTAAAATAAAGTGACAAATGAATTCTCTAGGAACTGTTACCTAAAAATGTCAGATATCCCCTTAGAGAATATATGTAATTGGTAAAATATTAAATGGTGATTAATTTATTCCTCGTTCTGATAACTCACACTGTGTTGGGGAAACTGCCTTGATTTGCGAGACATTTTAAAGCCCTGGATTCACTTTATAAATATAAAATTGTCAATGTAGAAACAGTTTTCATGTTCTCAGGTTCTCTGTCCCTTTCAGAATGTTTCAAGCCTAGCCAGGTTTTTCAGGAGGTTGTGATGAGCAGAGAGGTCCTTCATTGTTCCTAAAGTAGAAAAAAACGCAGGAAATTCTCCTCAGGGAGCAAATTCATATCTCTACTAATCTAGAAATTTAAAATTGGATTTTTTCCTAATCCACTGGTGGATTAGGAAAATAAATCAGTAGTCTTTCACTCTAAGTTCTATAATGTAGAATTATTTCTTTCTCTGGGTCGGTGGGGGGGCTATATTTTAATTCCAGTAAATATTACAGAAAGATCAATGATCTGGTTTGGCTGTGTCATCCCCCAAATCTCATCTTGAATTGTAGTTTCCATAATCCCCACGTCATGGGATGGCCCCAGGAGGAGATAAGTGAATCATGGGTACAGATGCCCCATGATGTTCTCATGATAGTGAGTTCTCACAGGATCTAATGATCTTATAAGGGGCTTTTCCTCCTTTGATTGGCACTTGTGTCTCCTGTCACTATGTGAAGAATCTGTTTGCTTTTCCTTCTGCCATGACTGTAAGTTTCCTGAGGCCTCCCCAGCCCTGCAAAACTGTGAGTGAATGAAACCTCTTTCCTTTAAAAATTACCCAGTCTCAGGCAGTTCTTTACAGCAGTGTGAGAATGAACTAATACAATAAGCATAAACTTCCTCTGGTTTAGTGAGTATTTTAACTGTATCAGTGACAGAATGTGATGATTTTGAATTCATTATTAGAAGTATGTGTATATGAACAAATAGAGCCAAAAAAGAATACAAAAAAACAGAAACAGCTAAAAGAAAATGAAACAATAAAATAAACAGTCATGTCCTAAACTTAAAAACATTTGATGGTGAGGTCAAGAGATGGAGACCATCCTGGTCAACATGGTGAAACCCCATCTCTACTAAAAATACAAAAAATTAGCTGGGCATGGTGGCGCATGCCTGTAATCCCAGCTACTCAGGAGGCTGAGGCAGGAGAATTGCCTGAACCCAGGAGGCGGAGGTTGCAGTGAGCCGAGATCACGCCATTGCACTCCAGCCTGGGTAACAAGAGCAAAACTCCGTCTCAAAAAAAAAAAAAAATGATGGTTTCCTTCCATCATTATTACAGAAGGATTATTCTCTAACAAGGCCTTATTCATCCTGCTCCAACCAAAATATTTAGCTATATCTTCTTGTCTTTCACTGCTACCCACCTCTGGTTCTCCAAGGCCTGATCCACCCTGGGGAATGAGCTGTTAATTACACCCACATCGGAACATGCACCACCGCACAGGACAAGCCATGCCTCTGCTTTAACTGCTAACCCAAGATAGGACACTCTTTTCTCGTCTTTTTTCCCCAATATCTTTCTAGTCTGAAGAACTACTGAAATTTTGAACTATAACATGGATATCAGTAAAAAATCGTACATAAGGCTGACAGCTTCCCCTGAATTATACCATCACAAGGAAGAACAAATTCCAGCTAATAGTAACATAAGTTGCAAAAATTGTGTATTATGTGGTACGTAACCCTATTCTCAATAAAATTGGTCAGAAAAGGTATATATTTTAAGCTCCTACTTCATTTTAGTGATTAGCACAATGAAGTCAAGAAAGCTAAATGATGCACTGAATTGCTAACAGTGGGTAAAAACCGGGACAGAGAGAAGCCTCGGAACCCAGAAGGGAGCTCTGATTTCAGCTACTCCGATTCTCTATTCCTCTCACTGTAAAAGCCCATTTATCACCCCCATATATATATGTAGACTATATACAGTGGGTGATAAATGGCCTTTTACATATATACTATATATGCTATATAGTCTACTATATACATAGTCTGCCATATACACATACATATATATGTGTGTATATACATAGTCTATATATATAGTCTCTATAGATATCTAATATAATTTATACTTTTATCAGAAGTATCTTTTAATAGTTCTTTAGTCTTTTATTATAATAAGCTCTTAATAATAATTTTTATTATAGCTAATAATTAATTTGGGTATCCTATACATGTCATTATTCTTAAATGTATAGGTGAAGCTTCACCTTCTACTGGGAGTTTACTTTCGCTGGTTAACTTTTTACCATCACATCAAAGTCACTCTGGTTAAAACAAAACAAACATCCCCTCTAAACCACTGCTTTGCCTATCAGCCAAACTACTGATCATTCAAGGTCATCAGAGCCACCTGGGTGACAGAAGGGAGGTATATTGGATCTTTTTCATGGATTTGTTTCCTAAGACACAGTTTATTTCTCGTTTCTTACCATTCTCAATCTTGCTCTTTATTCTCTGGTTCCAATACTATCACTCTATGATAAGCATTTTTCAGCTCATTCCAAAATTGTTTTCACTCTGTTCCATGGGAATTTTCAGAGACATAAACCAAATTGAGCCTAAATATGCTCCTTCCTTTTTCTGATTCGTAATTGACGCCTAATATAGCAGTGTCCTTCCAGAAGACCTTGCCACCGTCACAAATCCTTTACATACCCACAGTCACCCTGCATGTGTGTCCCCAGGCTCTCCGACTCCTCTTTCATCTCTCAGTAGGAAAAAAATAGTGCCATTTCAAGAAATGCAATCCACCAGTGGGGAGTAGGAAAAAATACATTTGTAAGAAATGCCTACATGCCAAAGAGAGAAATCTTCAAATAATTTACATGCAAAAATGCTATATTAAACTTTAAAATCAGCTTACACATTTTAAATGGCATTCGGTTTGCTATTTTCAACTCTTCACTCCATTTCTGCTTCATTTTTTTCTTTTAATAGTCTACTTACACATTTCAACATATTACATAATTGGACCATGTACTGATTATCAAGACCTAACTGCCATAATGACGAGTTTGATATCAAACTTTTTAAACACAAAATCTTAGTTGTGAATTATAGGATTTTTAAAAAGTTTTCTGTATTTAATGTGTATTTCTAACTACCTTTTTGAGAAATAACATGCTATATTCTTGCTGAAAAATAATGTTTTAAAATTATTTGTTCTCCATAGTTGGTTTTGAAGCAATCCATATATTTAAATTTCAGGCTGTGCATATTGGTTCATGCCTATAATTCTAGCACTTTGGGAGGCAAAGGCAGATGGATCACTTGAGGTCTGCAGTTCAAGACCACCCTGGCCAACATAGTAAAACCCTGTCTCTACTAATAAAAAAAAAAAGACCCATGAACAGTATCATTATATCATCCATTTGATTTCTTGTGGTTAGGAGTGGAACCATTAACAGGGTCAGTGGAACCATTGCCAGGGTCAGTTCAAATAGGGTGTTGTTTGAGGCAAATTTTATTCAGCTACTGGATCATAAAAAAGAGAAAAAGACAAAGTGTAAAATGAATACGAGCTAACGTTTTAGT
The DNA here is from genome assembly GCA_028533165.1 of Leontopithecus rosalia. Lineage (NCBI taxonomy): Eukaryota > Metazoa > Chordata > Mammalia > Primates > Cebidae > Leontopithecus > Leontopithecus rosalia. The sequence continues at coordinate 3,227,809 of CM052661.1, read as the reverse complement.
CTATAAAGACATGTCCGCTTTTTGGTGGGAAACAACTGAATGAGTAGACACAGCCCATAGAGAATAAAGTATAGGAGTTTATTAAGTACTGTACAATGAGAGATAAATGAATTGTGAAAAGGCAATGCCTACATCCCTTGGATCGAAATATAGTTTCCATAATTCATGTAATCTGTAATCAGGCATTCCATTCAGTTTCGTGATGTCTGTTTTAACTCTGGCTAAAAGCAGGATACAGAACACCAGCAGGCAGCTTCACTCTTCTGAGCTCTATCATCGTAACACAGGCAAATTATTATTGTGCTTATTGGAACAATGAAGCCAGCTGCACATCTGATGCCAAAACACTGAAGATATTTATTGATGTATTTTGCTTTAAAGTAAATACACTTTATTAGGGAAAGCGTTAAAGATTTCTTTGTGGAGAATTAGCTAAATTGATACACAGACACACTGTTTCAGCATTCTTGCGGGTCCACATTAATTTATTCCTGTAGTAAACTTACTTTCCTTCCACAGTATTAACAGCCCAATGGATATGTTTGTAATGATGAAAAATACTTAATGCAATTAAGAACCCATGTTCTCTTTCAGCAGGTCAGTAGCAGGGAACCATGTCATGAGGGAAAACAGTAGCCAAGGACCATGGAATGTTTCTAATGAACCTTTTTTATATCATCTTCATAGAGTGGAGCACAGCGGCTATGTTCTTGCTTTTCTGCCCCTTTGCCTGGTGTCTTCTCATGGAGTTGTAAAAATAATAAAAATCATTTGAAGATTAAGAAAATTTGTTTTTTTTTCTAGTTTTCAAAAGGCTAATCAGTGGCCAAGCTAGGACTCCACCACTCATCTGGTAACAGTTTGTGTGTCTATGTTTCTTTTCAGCTCAGTGTATATAGCCCCTGTATACATGTCTGCTCAGGCTGCAGTTTACAAGCTATGCATTTTTATGAAGCTCTGCTTGGGTTCATTCTAGCTCCCAAGTAGTCATGGCTGTCTCCTCCTGCAAACCCATCATCATTGCCTGTTTTTAAATATTGATTCCTACTTGGCAGGTGTGTGCCATGGTTACAGTGTACCTAAGGGTAAGGGAAGATCCTACCCTTGGGTACTTCCCAAGCTAAAGATGAGGAGAAATCTACACAAACAAGTATCAGAATTCTACATACTGAATATCTAAAATGTACTGGAGAATAATCATGCCATTACCTACATTATTCACTCTATACATATGATCAATAAGGTTTTATCATAACCCCTACTCTGTAAGGAGGGCACCTGAAGTCCAGAGAGGTTAGGAAACATTCAGTAATGTCATGTGCGTTACCTGGAGTCTAAACCAGTATCTGCTCAGAAGCTGCTCCTTCTATATAAGGCTGTCATTTAAAGTATGTGAAGGGATTGTCGTGTACCTCACAGGCACATGGAAAAATTCCTTAGAAGAACTACCCAATTTTTCTTGTGTGTTTCAGGTCAGCTTCTAAGAGAAGGTGACATTTAAATAGAAAATTGACACAGGAATGTGTGCTAACAAGAAAGAAGAGAGAGAGAAAAAGAATACTTAAGGCAGAAGAAATTGTATTTGTTTAAAGGAGGGGGTTGAACATGGGTCCTTCCAAGGGACTAGCACATTGATTCACTTTGATCACATGGAAAAAAAACAATGGCTGAACTCCGAGGAGCTGGTTTCATCGCAGGAAGGGTCCTTCATGTCTAAATTTTGTTCCTTTTCCCATGGGCTCTTTACGTCCCAGGCTTTAACAGGTAATTCTCATCACATCTTTCTCAGTCATTTTGTTGTTACCTCCTTAATTATTTCATAAGTAACTGAAAGGCTAAGCTGATACTTTAGTTTTTGCCAATGTTAAGTGTTTTGCATACTGCAAAGGGCTGGCTATTTTGTGCTCCAAGAATACGTTTTCCAGCTCAGATGTCATCACAGAGGAGCTTGGTTTAGAAAACAGCTCTGACCTTAATCTTGAGTAGCATGGGTTCTGCTCATTTTAATGAGCAACTATTAATCACTCTTTATGAAAGGTGAACTATGAGAGCCAAAGTTCATGCACAGGTGCTTGTTTTTTTTTTTTAAGGAGACGGTATATATTAAAATTTTTCACTTCCTAATTTATAAATAATATCTAAGATGATTAATAATTCCATGACCATAGATGTTGCTTGGCTTCATGTAGCAGAAAGAATACTATCTTCAAAGTCAGGAACTCTAAGCTAAGCTCTAGCTGCAATAGCATATCCATGGGAAAAACCACAACTGTGAGGAGTTTCAGGCTGGCCATGGTGGAAAGAGAATTTCAAACCTTACAGATGATGTTTCTGCCATAAACTACGAATATGTAAATTATATCCATTTGAATATGGAAACTATTATCCATGGGCCAACTTCTGTTGAGTTTAAATGAAACAATGGCTGCATGATGGCTCCAACAAAACTAGACAGGTAGGTCTACTGTTCAAAATGGCATGGCAACATTACAAGTTTAATCACTTTGTGCAGTGTTGACATTATTTTTTTAAAAAGTTTAGTTTTTTTAATGCAAATATAACTCCTGTATTAAAAGAATGTGGAAATTGTTTCGCCTAATCATTTTTCCATACAAAGTGAAGCAAAATTAATATTACGGTCACCAACTTCCTTTCCCTCCAAGTCTGCCCTGCTTAGACAATATACTTGGTCATTGGTAGATTAGGCGTAAGTACAATTTGAGCTCTTAAGTGGGCTCTTGAGCCTTGTTTATCTTACATGTTGTATTACATGACCCTTATCCATCCTGACATCTACTGAAAGTGACTCATGTTTGGACAGTGTTTTTATTGATAAGTAGCATCTGGAATAATGTGGTTGGAGAGGCCACATGTCATATACACCAGCGAGAATTTGACTTACAAAGCCGTGACAAAGTATGTCTTTGCTAAGTCAGCATTTGTTTCCCCTAAAACTAACATCCTTTGAAAATTGAGAAACCATCAAAATTATATGCATGTAATCACTCTACCTGTTTTTGCATTTGGCAATAGTTTATCCATGCATAATTTACAAAGATAAATGCAAGATATGCTAATTTGTAATAGAAAAAAAGTACAAAAAATGGAAGCATAAAGACTTAGATGCTCTGCTTGTAGGACCTGGGTTTGGCAAAGTGTCCTGAAAAAGATTCTGTGGAAGAGACAATAATAGCGATTAATAAAACTGCAGCAGTATGCACACAGGATTAAACTCACAGAATCTTGGGCTGTACTACATTCTTCTCCAGTGACCACTGCAAGTTGATGAAATATTCTGTGTAGCATTTTATGTATCATTCACAATAACCTGTGAACTAATGGTAACACATCTGAATACATAAGTGTCTTGCTCTTCAGGATACAGCAAGTTAGGACTTAAGAACCACAGGTCTGCTGGGAACCCTGAAGGGTGGGGTCAGCCTGATTCAGGAGCTTAGCCTCCTGCAACCCCCTGGGCAGATTTCAACTCCCATTGCACAATTGGAAACCTTTATATTGAGTAGATATTTGATGTGTTCTGAAGTTTTATATATATATATATATAAAAGATAGATATCTATTTCTTGCATTTTAGTTTGCCTTTTGTGTCGTATACTGTATGCCTAGCTCACCTAATAAAGACACAAACAAAATTTTGCCCTCTTGTGTGTCTGCATATATATGAATATATATATTATAAAGTATACATAATATATATATATTATATATAAAATATATATAATATATATATTATATATTATATAAAAGTATAAAATATATAAAATAT
>CM052661.1:3170480-3223522 GCA_028533165.1 Leontopithecus rosalia | reverse complement strand
ATGGTTGAACTAATTTACACTCCCACCAGCAGTGTAAAAGTGTTCCTATTTCTCCACATCCTCTCCAGCATCTGTTGTCTCCAGATTTTTTAATGAACGCCATTCTAACTGGCATGAGATGGTATCTCAATGTGGTTTTGATTTGCATCTCTCTAATGACCAGTGATGATGAGCATTTTTTCATATGTTTGTTGGCCTCCTGTATGTCTTCTTTTGTAAAGTGTCTGTTCATATCCTTTGCCCACTTTTGAATGGGCTTGTTTTTTTCTTGTAAATCTATTTTAGCTCTTTGTAAATTCTGGATATCAGACCTTTGTCAGATGGGTAAACTGCAAAAATTGTATCCAATTCTGTTGGTTGCTGATTCACTCTAATGACTGTTTCTTTTGCCATGCAGAAGCTGTGGAGTTTGATTAGGTCCCATTTGTCTATTTTGGCTTTTGGTGTAAAGTGTAGGAAGGGGTCCAGTTCTGCTTTCTGCACATGGCTTGCCAATTTTCCCAACACCATTTATTAAACAGGGAATCCTCTCCCCATTGCTTATTTTTCTCAGATTTGTCAAAGATTGTATAGTTGTAGATATGTTGTGTTGCTTCCGAGGCCTCTGTTCTGTTCCATTTATCTAGATCTCTGTTTTGGTACAATACCATGCTGTTTTGATTACTGTAGCCTTGTAGTATAGTTTGAGGTCTGGTAGTGTGATGCCTCCCACTTTGTTCTTTTTGCTTAGAATTGACTTGGCTCTGCGGGCTCACTTATGGTTCCATATGAAGTTTAAGGTGTTTTTTTTCCAGTTCTGTAAAAAAGATCATTGGTAGCTTGATGGGGATAGCATTGAATCTGTAAATTACTGTGGCCATTTTCACAATATTGATTCTTTCTAACCATGAACATGGAATGTTTCTCCATCTGTTTGTGTCCTCTCTTATTTCATTGAGCAGTGGTTTGTAGTTCTCTTTGTAGTTCGTTGTTAGTTGTATTCCTAGGTATTTTATTCTCTTTGCAGCAATTGTGAATGGCAGTTCATTCTTTATTTGAATCTCTCTAAGTCTGTTATTGGTGTATAGGAATGCTTGTGATTTTTTGCACATTGATTTTGTATCCTGAGACTTTGCTGAAGTTGCTTATGTTTCAGGAGGCTTTGGGCTGAGATGATGGGGTCTTCTAGATATACAATGATGTCGTCTGCAAATAGAGATGATTTGACTTCCTCCTTTCCTAATGGAATACCCTTTATTTCTTTTTCATGCCTGATTGCTCTGGCTAGAACTTCCAGTACTATATTGAATAGGAGTGGTGAGACAGAGGGCGTCCTTGTCTAGTGCCAGATTTCAAAGGGAATGCTTCCAGTTTTTGCCCGTTCAGTATGATATTGGCTGTTGGTTTGTCGTGAATAGATTTTATTATTTTGAAATACATTCCATCATTACCTAGTTTATTGAGGATTTTTAGCATAAAGGGCTGTTGAATTTTGTCAAAGACCTTCTCTGCATCAATTGAGATAATCATGTGGTTTTTGTCTTTGGTTCTGTTTGTGTGGTGAATTACCTTTATAGACTTGTGTATGTTGAACCAGCCTTGCATCCCCGGGATGAATCCTACTTGATCATGGTGGATAAGCTTTTTGATGTGCTATTGCAATCAGCTTGCCAGTATTGTATTGAAGATTTTTGCATCTGTGTTCATCATGGATATTGGCCTGACGTTTTCTTTTCTTGTTGAGTCTCTACCGGGTTTTGGTATCAGGATGATGTTGGTCTCATAAAATGATTTGGGAAGGATTCCCTCTTTTCGGATTATTTGGAATAGTTGCAGAATGAATGCTATCAGCTCCTCTTTGTGTGTCTGGTAGAATTCAGCTGTGAACCCATCTGGACCTGGGCTTTATTTGGGTGGTATATATTTAGGATCATTAGCTCTTCTTGTTGCACTGATCCTTTTACCACTATGTAATGTCCTTTTTTGTCTCTTTTGATCTCTGTTGCTTTAAAGTCTATTTTATCAGAAAGGAGAATTGCAACTCCTGCTTTTTTTTGCTCTCCATTTGCTTGGTAAATCTTCCTCCAACCCTTTATTTTGAGTCTTTGTGTATCCTTGCATGTGAGATGGGATTCCTGGATACAGCACACCAATGGGTTTTGGCTTTTTATCCAATTTGCCAGTCTGTGTCTTTTGATTGGGATATTGAGTCCATTTACATTTAGGGTTAAAATTGTTATGTGTGAATTTGATCCTGCCATTTTGATGCTAGGTGGCTGTTTTGCCGGTTTGTTGATGCAGATTCTTCATTTTGTTTATGCTCTTTACCATTTGGTCTGTTTTTGGAGTGGCTGGTACTGGTTGTTCCTTTCTATGTGTAGTGCCTCTTTCAGGAGCTCTTGTAAAGCAGGCCTGGTGGTGACAAAATCTCTGAGTCCCTGCTTGTTCACAAAGGATTTTATTTTTCCTTCACTTATGAAGTTTAGTTTGGCTGGACATGAAATTCTGGGTTGAAAGTTCTTTTCTTTAAGGATGTTGAATATTGGTCCCCACTCTCTTCTGACTTGTAGGGTTTCTTCTGAGAGATCTGCTGTGAGTCTGATGGGCTTCCCTTTATGGGTAACCTGACCTTTCTCTCTGGCTTCCCTTAGCATTTTCTCCTTCATTTCAACCTGGTAAATGTGATGATTTATTTGCCTTAGGGTTGCTCTTCTTGAGGAATATTTTTGTGGTGTTCTCCATATTTCCTGGACTTGAATGTTGGCCTGCCTTGCGAGGTTGGGGAAGTTTTCCTGGATAATATCCTGAAGAGTATTTTCCAGCTTAGATTCATTCTCTTCATCACATTCAGGTACACCTATCAAATGTAGATTAGGTCTTTTCATTAATCCCATATTTCTTGGAAACTTTGTTCATTCCTTTTTACACTTTCTTCTCTAATCTTTCCTTCTCATTTTATTTCATTGAGTTGATCCTCGACCTCTGATATCCTTTCTTCTGCTTGGTCAATTTGGCTGTTGAAACTTGTGCATGCTTCGTGAAGTTCTCGTATTGTGTTTTTCAGCTCCATCAATTCACTCATATTCGTGTCTAAGTTGTCCATTCTCGTTAGCATTTTATCAAATCTTTTTTCAAGGTTCTTAGTTTCTTTGCGTTGGGTTAGAACATGTTTTTTTAACTCACAGAAGTTTCTCCTTACTCACCTTCTGAAGTCTGATTCTGTCATTTCATCACACTTATTCTCCATCCAGCCTCGTTCCCCCGCTGGTGAGGAGTTGTGATCCCTTGTAGGAGGAGAGGTGTTATGGTTTCAGGTGTTTTCCTCCTTTTTGTGCTGGTTTCTTCCCATCTCTGTGGATTTACCCACCTGTCATTTTTGTAGTTGCTGATTTTCACATTGGGTCTCTGAGTGGATGTCCAGTTGATGATGAAGTTATTTCTGTTTCTTATTTTTCCTTCTAACAGTCTGGCCCCTTTCCTGTAGGACTGCTGAGGTCCACTCCAGGCCCTGCTTGTCTGGGGATCACCTGCAGCAGCTGCAGAACAGTAAGGGTTGCTACCAGTTTCTTCTTCTTCTATCTTTGTCCCAGAAGGATACCCGCCAAATGTCAGTCTGATCTCTCCTTTATGAGGTGATTCTTTGGATATATGGGGGTCAGGGAGCTGCTTGAGGAGACAGTCAATCCTCTATAGGAGCTCAAGTGCTGAGCTGTGAGCTCCATTGTTCATCCAGTGCTGCTGGGCAGGCACATTTACATCTGCTGCAGCAGAACTCATAAACCGCTTTTTGTTCCCAGGTGTTCTGTCCCAAGGAGTTAGAGCTTTATTTATGAGTTTCTGTTGTGCTGCTGCCTTTTTTTTTCAGGGCTGCCCTGCCCAGCAAGGTGGCAGCTTAGTCACTGTCTACCTGCAGAGGCTTTGCTGAGCTGCTGTGGGCTCCACCCAGCTGCCGTGTGAATTTCCCTGCAGTCCTGTTATATGGGGGTAGTTAGAACTTCCTCGGCTATGGTGGCCCACCTCTGTATTGGTAGAGTCTCTCTGTAATGGCAGGTTGTCTTGGCAATGGCAGGTTGCCTTGGCAATGGCAGGCTGCCTCAGCAATGGTAGACTACCTCCATAGTGGTGGAGTGCCTCCGTAATGGTAGACACCCCTCCCCTACAGAGCTGAACCACCTGGGTTCAGCTGCACTTGCTGTGGCCAGAGAGATTCTGATTGCTGTTCTTTCATGGGGGTGGGACCAGCCGAGCCTGATCACAGGGCTCCCTGTCTCAGAGCCTTTTTTTTTTTTTTTTTTAGTTGAACAGTCGACTCTCTCCCTGGTGTTCCAGTTGCCTGTTGAAAAGGCACTGGGATCTCTGTGATTTCCCATGCGGTGACTCACTGCGCCGACTTAAACAGTGGCGCTGAGATTCATGGCACTTTCTTTGCCTGGGAATCTTCTAGCCTGGCTCCCTGTTCATTCCCCTTTTTAATCTGATGAATAGGTGTCTTCCAAGGACTCGAATCACCAGCTAAAAGGGCACCTGGATCAGTGTATTTTGTACAGAGAACTGCTGCGTCGGGGCGCCGACAAAGCATCTGTGCCGGACAAAGCAGCCTTGCCAGCCAAAACAGCCACGCTACTGACCAGTGGGGCTCCTCCGCCTGGGAATCTCCTGCTCTGTGGGCAATAAAAATGCATCCAGAAATGCGGCATCCACTCAGCCTCTGCACTTTCACTGGGAGCTGCTATCTTGAGGTGTTCCTACACTGCCGTCTTGGATCTTCCCTCTCAATTCTTGCTTTTTCTTTCATTTCACATCAAGTGACTCTATGGAAATGAATTTGAGGAAAAAGGGCCCCCTATCCTTTTCTGTGTCTGAATTTAAAAGTCTTTGCCACATGGCAATACTTGATTTTCATCATGCACAAAACTAACAAGTCATGTCTTGTTTCTCAGTGGAGTTGCTTTAGGATTGATTCATTAGGTTTCACTCTGGGGGTATTTACAAAATACAAATGGCATTAGTCCCTTGATTTAAAACCTGTTTTTCTGGTTACATTTGTTCTGGGTGGCTCTGTGTTAAATCGGTAGTGAGCGGGGCTATTGCGTGTGTTTGTGAGTGGGTGGTGGTGTCTACTCTCTTGGAGCACAGGCAGAGCTTGTATTTACCTCTTGCCCCTTTCCGTATTTGCTTGTGGTTTGGATCACATTCTCAATCTTCACTGTCTTCCCAAACAAAATATACTGTCATCTACTTTCAGATTGGAAAGAATCACAGTGTTCTTGGTTTGATGAGCAAAAAAAAAGAAGGGGGAATCTACAAAGAGTTGTTAGTGATTAGTCATGTGGTACAATTGTCTTTCTTGGTATAATGGTATGAAAGACAGTTACCCCATCATGTAACAAATCTTTAATGGTAAAATTTCAGGCAGATACATTTAGAAATAATCCAAATTGTTTTCTATCAAGTCAATAGATTAATGCTTACATGATTTATTTGGAAAATATTATTGTAACTAGAATGCACAAGGTACTCTGTTGTGTTCTATAAAGTTATGAGGACACACCAAGCACCCCGCCCCAAGTGGGACTTAGACACACACATATACAGTGACACAGTGGGCTAGACAGCAAAACGCTTTTTTTTGAGATAGAGTCTTGCTCTATGGCCAGGCACCAGGCTGGAGTGCAGTGGCGTGATCTCGGCTCACCACAACCTTCGCCTCCTGGATTCAAGCAATTCTCCTACCTCAGCCTCCTGAGTAGCTGGTACTACAGGCACACACACCCACACCCAGCTAATTTTTGTATTTTAGAAGAGATGGTGTTTCACCATGTTGGCCAGAATGGTCTCGATCTCTTGACCTCGTGATCCACCCGCCTTGGCCTCACAAAGTGCTGGGATTACAGGCGTGAGCCACTGTGCCTTGCTCAGAACACCTTTAAGAGCCAGAGGTAAATGGTTAAGGTTGTGCAGAGAAAGAAGGGATATGTCACTGGTGCAATAGGAACAGGATACAGGGAAGGAAGGAGGCCTTGCCCATGGTTGGCAGTTGAAATCTTCCCAAAGGAGAGGTGACTGTGAACCTGCAGAGATAATACACTTGACCAAAGGCTCAAGATGGAAAGCTCAGAACTGTTTCAGTGTTTTGTAAATGAGCCACCTGTTCCTGGCTTTCCTGTTCCTTTCTTAGGGTTCCTTCTGAGTTCATCCAAGATGTTCGGGGAGAAGGGTCTCCTTCCCCTATTTTATTTTTCACCTACATTAGAGAACTGTCCATGATTTGCTAATTTTCTCTAATTCTCATCTTCCTTGGGCCACTTTGTTCTTCCTTGAGCACTCTTTCTTATAGAAAAGACAGAGAAGAAAAACTTTTTTTCTTTGTATTTTAAAATATATTCCAAAAAAGAAAAATCCTCAAGCAGTACAGTTATTTTCTGGAATTCTTATTTGCTGTAGTTCCCCAAATATTTCACATTTGATGACAGAGTCTATTTTTACATAACCTAGCACAGGTACAGGGGGTGTTCCTACTTTATATCTTATGGAAATTGGTAGAGTCGTGTCCTAACCACATTGCCTGGCCTTGTTTCATGAGCTTCATTTGTGAGTTCGTTCTACCTTACATAGCATATAAGCAGGAATACAACTTTTGGCAGTGAAAAAAAGATTAACTATTATCAAGAAACATAGTTACTCTTTTAACTATTAATAAACATACAGAAACATACAATTTCTTGATATTGTAACTTCACTTTGAGTCGGTGTTATGACCTTTGCATAGATAATGTGCATTCAGTAAAATAAAAGCCAAATTTCCTATTGATTCAATTATTCTCTGGAAGTTTTACCAAGTGAAAAAGTATTAAGAGTGTAGGGCCATAAACTCTCACTAACTATCCATGACTTTGGCAAACACCAGCCTTTTATTCTGGTTAAATGTTAAAGTTCGTTGTGCTACTGAGGAGCGTGAAGAAATATTTCCAAACAGAGTCAATGGTTCTTGAAATGTTAACTGCACTGTAATTGTTTATGTGTTTGGGACTATTGCCTTTCATAAGAAGTTATGAATGGTTTGTATCAGAAGTGCTTTGTGTAAATAGTGTCAGTAAAATGTAATTGAAAAAGAAAAATCTAAAAACATAAACTAGGAAATAACATTTTTAAATCTTCACAATTTTTATATTTGGTGAAATTATAGTCAATAATTTTAGTACATTTTAATCCTTTCAGAGTTCTTTTTTTAAACTGAACAATTTATGTGGTTTTGATGAAAACTGATATTTATTTACAACTGCTTGGTCTCATTGCCTTGTTATTGCTTGAGCAAAAGCCACTGTCAAATGAAAATTCTTCTGCCCTTTTCTACCCTGGACCATACTATTTAGAAGTCCCATGTGACATGCTCTATCTTACCAACTTTGGTTTCATTGTAGCATTTATCACATGATGACTCTGAGGAAATTAGACTTGTGTGAGCCCATCCTGTAGCTTGGATGCCTCTCCTCACTCCCCTCACTTGGCAACTCTTGTGTCTTTCTGGTCTCAGTGCAGATCATGAGCCTCCACTGACCCTCCATGCAGTCCCTGTGATGCTTTGCCATTCTCCAGTCATCTGCCTCCACCATAGCAGCCACCGCTCTGCATTCTCACCACCTGCATGCTCTCCTCCCCACTAGACTTGGAGCTCCCAGACAGGACAGCAGGGGCTTGGGCATCCCCTAAGATAATGATGATGAAGAATCTTTCATCAGTCATTAATGAATAATTGATTTATTTTATTCACTTCACCAGTACGCTCAGAAGTTGTCAAGTCACGGAAAGACCGACCTACATCTATATAGTATGTATTTCTTGCAAAGCGAAGCATCATTTAAAATGGATAATCATCTGAAACATGGGGTACTCCTTTTTAGGTACTGAGTACCCAGAGAGGTGACTCAGTCATTAGAATAACTAATTTGGTAAGAAACAAATGTAAGATACTTGAAACAATCAAAAAAAAGTATTTCACATGGTCGTGAAACAGTCCATCCACACAGTCTGTCCTCCCTTGCAGAATCTGTCTGGTAAATAGGTTCTAGTGTCCAGAACCAGTGAACTTTACCATAGTCAAGAGTATGAGGATGATTATTCTGTAGACTTTCTTCACTTCAGGTTCACCGACATTCTCAACTACTTATTTTACAATTTTTATTTAAACCCCTTTTGTGACCTCCTTGGTTTCTTACACATTTTCAGGGAGCTATAAAAGTTTTATAGGTTGGAAAAGTGCTGGGAAACAAATGTAATCTGTACTTACTTCATTTCGGTGTTTTGTTTTTACTTCTACTTTTTTTTGTCTCTTTGAATTGTTAAAGGTTCCTGGTTAAAGAAATTCTTATATGATAAAGTTGTGCCCATCTGTGAAGTCAGTATTCCATGCCTGTGTCTAACTTAGAGCAGCTTCATCAGCAGAGCTGGGTTCCTAAAAGGGCTGGTGTTAGAACTGCAGCTGAGGGGTTTTCCATCTTGAGTGGAAAGGATGGGGATGAGATGAACCTGCTGGAGCCTGTCTTTATTTTCACAATAAGAAAGCAACAAAGAGAATTCAACAAACAAATTATACATAGATGTCATTTTGTACATCATAAATTAATCACAGTGGTTATTGTGAATTTAATCCTCTGTTTTCCTTTTCTTGCTCATGAGCAGCTTCTCTTATCTCTTTCCTCCACACTTTCAATGAGAACCTTCTATATTATTTTCTTCTACTGCAAATGGGAAACATGTTTAGAGGGAGTTTTATTTTTTGCCTTTATTTTTTTCCTGTCTGGTCATCGTCTAACCTTATATGGTTAATGCATTTCTGATTTTAGTCCTTGCCCTACTCCTACCGTTTTTATCTCAGGGTCCTGTGTGGTCCCCAAGTAAACAGAATACCATGTATAGTGGTGATGCTTTGAACGCATGTTATTTAAATTCCCATGTGGAGGAGTAGGTGCTTCTCAGACCTTGACTATGTTCATGACAGGTGCCGCTTCTCCTTTGCAGACCCTCCTCCAACAGCCCTATCCCTGAAGTGTCTGGGCCAGTCCCAAAACCCAGACTGGCCTTACCCTAGAGCTCTTTCTCTCAGTTTAGCACTGCAGAGGCCTCATTCTTTCTCTGACATCTCTTTTGTCTTTCTATTCTAAAACCACAGCTCTTTCCCTTTTAAATAATAGCAACCATGATTAGAAATTCACAATGTGTAATTCCAGGTGCAGTGTCTCATGCCTATAATCCCAGCACTCCTGATGTAAGGCGTTTGAGACCAGCCTGGCCAACATAGGGAAACCCTGTCTCTACTAAAAAGTACAAAAATTAGCTGGGCGTGGTAATGCACGTCTGTAATCCCAGCTACTCTGGAGGCTGAGACAAGAGAATTGCTTGAACCTAGGAGGCAGAGATTGCAGTGAACCTAGATGGTGACACTGCACTCCAACCTGGGTGACAGAGCAAGACTCTATTTCAAAACAATTTAAAAGAAAAATTTACCAATATCCAGTTCATGGTTGACTTCAATTTTCCCAGGAGGAAATATGTGTAGAACACAACTTTGTGTCACAGAGCCTTCTAGTGGGGGAAAATCCAGGAAGGTGTGTTTCATTTTAAGTGTAATTTACATGTTTTTATTTAAAAGCTTAAATACTAATTACTTTGTTCATCATTTGTATCGAAGGGCTAATTTTAGTATGTTTAAATAAGCTGGCATGGTAAAACAAAAAATCACCGTAAAATCAGTCCTACTTCAGTGTTAATCATTTGAAGTCCTGAAGAGTCTTGTATATTTATACGTTATCTAGTCGAATCAATCTGTTGTGTATGTCAGCGCATTTTTATCTCTAATTAATACATGGTGATTTTCAAAAAGTATATTGTTACTTTGGTGACAGTTGTAATTACATTAATGGGTTCTGTTTTAATATTTTTTATTAATATTTTATATCCATTAAAATTTTTTACATTGCTAAATCTGAGCTGATTTTGACTCTGATGTATATAATACTCATTAAAATTCTTGACATTATTAAATTTGAGCTGATTTTGACTCAATTATATGAAATGCTTTACATATGTATTTCATATAATTTTTTTCTATTCAAAATACTGATCTGATTTTGGAATGCTTAGTGAGTTTAAAATATGTATTGGATTAAGTACTAAGTAGATTTGTAAATTTTACAATAATTACACAAAGGATATTTTTATAATCTATGAAAATTTATTATAGAAAGACATGTTTGCATCTCTCTAGAGAAAAACAATAATATAAAAATTATTTAACCTGGATTCATTTGAGGCAAGTAATTCTATGGCTCAAAACGGGTTTTAACCATGAAATAAGAAAACTGAAGTTTTAACTCATTGACTGCATATGAGAAATTCATATTTCAAATGGTTTCTGAAGTGGGCCGTGTTTCTGTCATCTGATATACAAAGCTAAACAAAATGTGTTGCTAATATTCTCATGAGTATTCTCTCCTGTTGTTTGAATATAGTTACATTCATGTAAGTTTGTGAAATAGGCGCCAACTTCACACACATTTATACGATATTCTTTGTATGCTGTTAGTGTAAGTGAAAACTTTTGATATCTCTTTGTACTCCATTGATTTAAAAGAGAAATCCCAGAGCTCAGGGCACAAACAGACACAGGCTTTGTACATCACAGTACATTTCAGTGCATTCTCTCCAAACAGTGGGCTGCTGTGGATAGATAGATGAGGAAGGAGTTTCTGTTTCCATTATTGTTCATCCAGTTGAAGGTACATGTCACCATAAACCCCCAGAGAATGACACATCACAAAATGTCCAAATGTTTATTTTGTTCTGTGCACCTTCATGAATTGACAGGTATTAAGCTAATGCCTGAGAGACATTGTGCTTGGATCTGTTCATTACCTATGTGCTTTACAGTCCAACGGGAAAATGAGCTAAATTAAATCCACATCCAAAATTAGACTACACCACCAAGAGGGACGAGTTCCACAAGCATGACATCTTAGGCATGTTTGATAATTGGATGAGATAGGGTGTGGACAAAAGCTTCCAAAATACAGTGGTTCTTGCTAGAAAGAAGTTTGTTTTTATCCCACACAAGAGTTTAGGGATAGGATGGGTGTCTAGCTTGGGCAGATGTCTTGGGTGACCATCTCCTATGTGAGATGAGAGCCACAGAGATAGATCAAACCCTACGCATTCCTTCCCGAGCTCCCCAGAGGAGAGGAGAGAAAGTGAAGCAGAAGCCTTATCATCACTTCCTTGTCACCTCTTAAGTCATCATTTCTCCATGTTTAGCTGCAAGAGAGTGCAGTCACATCATTCCTTCTGCATGGCCATGTGCTCTGTGAATGAGGGGTTCTGTACGTAAAGAAAAGAATGGAGAATGGCTGCACAGAGACCTTAGCAGCTGGCATAGTGAAATGCCAGAGAGACATAGGATTCGCAGCTGGCATAGTGAAATGCCAGAGAGACATAGGATTAGCATTAAGCCATCAGTGAACCTCCCAAGCAAAGCTATGGCCATGCTGGGGAAAACAATTACATCTCAGGTTCTTAACATTCTTAGATACTTTCTAATGCAGGGTAATAAAGAATAAACAGATATGTGTTAAATATATTTTAATTTTCCCTAAATTATTATTTATGATAATTACAGCAACTAATTTCAGGCATAGTCCATATATAAACCAAGCTATTAATAAAAGCTGCCAAACATTTTTGTAAAGCTTTGGACATTAAAACATATTGGTTTCTTCTCTAATGTAAGCCCCCAAATGCTTTCTTACCCAGATAAAATTCTAGAAGCCAGTAAAGAGCATTTTCTTCTTACTGCTATGATGAGCCATTTGATTTTAACCTGCCATTTTGGGGATATGCTTTCATGTATAAGACACTCTAGATAAGACAAATCAAATCTATAGTGATAGAAATAAGATCAGAGGTTCAAAAGCAGGAGTGCGGATTGAGGACCAGCTTAGAAGGTCAGGAAGAACCACTTGAGGTAACAAAACTGTTCCATGTTTTGGTTGTGGTGGTGTTTTAAGAATGTATGCATTTGGCAAAACCTTGAACTTCAGTACAGTTCCCCATCAGGACCATGACAAACACGGGTAGTGGGAGCCATCCTCGCCAAGATAGAGGCAGTCAGCCCATGCACTGTCTGCAGAGAATTTAGAATAATAAAGGTGACTAAAGGTCAGTCTGATTTTTGTTATCTCCATGCATTAGCAATGCTAAGCACGGACTGTTATAAAATACTCTTCTCTGAATAAATCTCCTTAGTCTAAGTTCTAAACACATGTTGCTGTCACTAGTGACTTTACTGGTATTTTCAGGTTTCTAATTAGCACCTGTAGTTCAGATTTCACTAACTATACCCCGGAGCCATGGAGAAGCTTCCTGGCCAGAGGTCCTCAGGTCAGCCCCTTCTTATTCTAATCTGTCCTTCCCCATGCAGCCACCCAAGGACTCCTCTGGTTAGAGGCAGCAGTGGTTTTCCTTTGTGAAAGAATAAGTCCGCTTCTCTAGCTGAGAACGTGGGGACCTTCAGGTTCCGGGTCCAGTACTACCTCTCAGACCCTCACTGGCCACTTCTCTCTGCTCCTAGTTCAGTGCGTCTTGCAGTGTGGTCTGTGGACTACAGTGCTGGAATCAGTGTGGTATGGGACATGGAGAGGTGTTTATCTCTAGAGGTGTGACGCTCTAGCAAACTAAATTTGGAGATGCTCATTTCCCCACTGTACACCGATCCTGGGTAAAGATCATTCGTCTTGCAGTGAGCAAAATCACCCCTCACTACAATATATTTGGAATCTCCATACATAACTTAGAGAAATAGATCTTGGCCAGTTATATTATATAAAATAGCATACACGTGAGTGTAATTGGCATAGTCCTTATGCATATCACAATCCTTAAATGTAAACGTTCTTCTCTAATCTTTTGCCAAGTGGCAGACTGGGCCTCACCTGGAATTCAAAACTCTCAGAAACTCTTCAGAACTGGCTGGGCGCAGTGGCTCATGCCTGTAATCCTAGCACTTTGGGAGACCAAGGCAGGTGGATTGAGACCAGGAGGTCAGACTTAAGTCCAGGAATTCGAGACCAGCCTGACCAACATGGTAAAACCTGTCTATACTAAAAAAGTACAGAAAGTAGCTGGGCATTTAGTCCCAGCTACTCTAGAGGCTGAGGCAGGAAAATAGCTTGAACCCAGAAGATGCAGATTGCAGTGAGCCGAGATCACACCGTTGCACTCCATCCTGGGCAACAAGAGTGGAACTCTGTCTCAAAGAAAAAAAAAAGGAAATTAAAAAAAAAACAAACCTTTCCATCACACCTGGGACACGGAGCCCCACCAGAACTAGCAGTGGTGTATTTACCTTTCTTTGAACCCTGCTTGCCTTCCCTGATGATTTTTGGAAAATAAATTGGCCTTGGCCAATGCAGAAAAGTTTTTCTGCTCACCATTTTAGGGACTTTTCTAGAGCCCCCCAGAAACCTACCGGAGCCGCTGTGCACTTAGCACTTCTGAGAGCATTGACAGCGGCTGGCTTGCTTGTTGGAGTCGCTTTTCTCTGCTCATTTGAAATTGCATTTTGTGCTAGGTCACAGAGATACAGAATAACAACAATGGTGCATTCAATTTATATGTGTAGGGCGCTTTGAATTCTGCCAAAGCGTTTTCAACCTTGCAGTCTGATTTAACTACATTATGCTGATGGATTGGATCAGCCCTCCCGGATCATGCCAAAACTGAAAGAAGCTGCCAAGGCTGGCTTTACTTGGACATGTCTTCTTCTTCTTCTTCTTTTTTTTTTTTTCGAGTCTTCAAAACTTGCATGAGCTTTTGTGCAGGCTTTGTAAAGAAATTCAGGAAGCTTGGCATTGTTCCCACAGGCTTGGTCCCTGGGAGGCTGTGCTCTCAGCACAGATTCCCAGCAGGGATTCTGCTGCCATTTCTCCTTTCTACTCCTGATCTTTTTTCTTTCCTTGTTTTTTTTTTTTTCCTGGTTTTCTCTTTCAATAAAAATGCTGTAACTCAGGGCAGTGCACTTCAAAACAAAGCCAGAGAGGATTTCAAGCATCACATTGGGGTGGGTTTTGTGGCTCCTTCCTCCTTAAAAGTAGAGCATGTCACTCTTACTCCATCCATCTGTGTCGTTTCTCCAAACAAGTGAGTCCTTATCATGAATGGGGATATAGGTCAATTCAAGACTCACGTAAAGGCACTTACACTTAATCCCGGTGTATTAGAAATACCCTTTCATATCCAGAATCTTTCCTAAAATGTTAAAAATTGGCATTTGAGATAAAGATGGTACATTCAACCTTTCAGGAACCCAGAATTTTATACCCATAATCAGTTAGGGCATTTTTACTTTAATAATTTAATTCATTTATTCACTCAATAATTATTGAGGGTGGGGGGTGGGAAGAAAGTAGGAATGGGTAATGGGTACAAAAAGTCAACGGATAAGATCTAGTATCTAACAGCACCACAGGATGACTCTAGTAAACAATAATTTAATTGTACATTTTTAAATAACTGATAAAATATGATTGGAAGTTAGTAACATGAAGAATAAATGCTTGAGGATTGATTCCTTCAGGAGGAAGGATACCCCATTTACCCTGATGGAATTAATAGCATTGTATGCCTGTATCAAAATTTCTTGATGTATGTATATATGCAAAAAATAGAGATTAAAAAAATACTTTGCAGAGTCTCTACTCCAGATTAATTTCTTTAGTGGGTGCTGTGTGTATAACTAGCCTCATTTCTTATTCCTTAAGTCGTGCTGCTCATAGTTCCTCCTTTCCAAAGAGTATGGGTTGCAGAGAAGGAAAAGCAAGTAACTTTATAGTGGATAAAGCTGACAAACATGCCCCTAGTCAAGTGACTCGGTCAACATCCAGAGTGTAAGTCCCACTGATGCTGCATGTTCCTGGTACGCTGCGGTGAGAAGGGGTTACCTCTGCGATCTTCCCAACAACGCATAACCTGGTCCATTGTGAGGAAACACCAGACATAATCCATGTGAGGATCATTCCATGAAATACGTGGCCGGTGCTCCTGAATGAAACAAGGGATGTCTGAGAAGCTTCCCAGCCAGGAGACACCTAAAGCGGAAGGCACATAAACACAGAGAGGTATTCCAGGTGGATTCCCGAAATAGAAGGACAACACTGGGTAAAAGCTAAGATAATTAAATGAGACTTAAGTGAAGAAGAACCTGCCAACACTGGTCCATTGATTGTAAGAAAGGTCCATACAAAGCTAAGATGTTAATACTAATGAAAACTGACTGTGGCATTTATGGAGATTCTCTACTATTTTTAAACTTAAAATAATTAAGTATTCTAAGTTTAAAGATTTATTAGGAATTCATAAAAATATCCATACCTACGCTTGTTGCTTAGTAAATATAATGCTATTTTATGCAACTTACAGACCAATCAAACAGTGAAATACTAAACCCTAAATTAAAACGATATAACAGGTAGTAGGTGAGTATAAAAATCTAGAAGTCAGGTAAGACTTTGATGCTAGACACCAAAGTTTGGATTCAAATCTTATTAAAAAGGGGGATTCGGATATGCCTGGTATTTGAATGCCAGGGACTGGGTGACATCTTGTAGGCATTAGTTTTTTGAGGTGGAGGTTATTTTGCTCCCCAGATGAATTTGGCAATGTCTGCAGAGATTTTTGATTGTTAGAACTCAAGGAGCTTGGTGTGACGGCATCTAGTGGATAGAGCCCAGAGATGTTGCAAAATATCCTACAGCCGGACAGTCTCCACAGCAAATAATTATGTCATACAAAACACTGGTGGTGCCAAGGTTGAGAAGTCCATTTGGGGTAAAAGGATAGAGAAAGGGGCAGCATCTAAGACGGAGTCTTCAGTGTTAAATTAAACGTCAGTAGAGGAATAAAAAAGAATTGCCATAAAATAAAAGACTATGGAGAAAGCAGGGTAGAAAAAAATGGAGCCAGTTAATTCCTAGCCATGAAAGGACCGTTTTGAGAGTTGTTGAGACAGACAATGAATCTTGAAAAGATATCATTAACACTAGTACTTTGTAGCAACCCTAGAGAAATTCACACACATTTATAGGATGGATTTAGAGTGGAAATATTTGCAGCTCTGTTTGAAATTGGGAAAAATTGGGAAATAGACTTTTTTTGTATGTAGAAGTTGTAAAAATGAGCTTGGTCTATCTGTACTAAACACAGTCTTCAAAGTTGTATTGTTGAGTGAATAAAGCTGTGACTACATGTGCTATATAATAACATTTATGTAACACAGATATACACAGCTGTGTATTTTATGTAGTCCTATAGATACACATACATGTATTTTTTAATACATGCACACGGATGTGTCTGGAAGATAGCATACTGGTCCAATCACCTGTCCTCTGTGGTTGGGAGTCAGATTGACACCCAGAAATAATTTAAGAATTACCTGTTTGGTGTGTGCTGTTTGTACACAAACTCTGGAGCCACACAAATTCAGGTCAAATCCTGACTCTCCCCTTTACTTGGTTTATAACCTGAGGGATGTATCCTGCCTCAGTTTGTTCATCTTTAAAATGGGGATAACAGTAGCTACTGCAGACTCCTGGTGAGAAAATAAGAGAGTTGCTGTTCATAAATGCAAAACACTTACACAGTGCTTCACATAGGAAGCACTTTGTACACTTTGTGTAACCAGCTCAATCTTACGTTCGTAGTTAGTATAAAACTGTGTAGGTGTCACTCTCCATTCTTTTTTTTTTTTTTTAAGACGGAGTTTCGCTCTTGTTACCCAGGCTGGAGTGCAATGGCGCAATCTCGGCTCACCGCAACCTCCGCCTCCTGGGTTCAGGCAATTCTCCTGCCTCAGCCTCCCGAGTAGCTGGGATTACAGGCACGCGCCACCATGCCCAGCTAATTTTTTGTATCTTTAGTAGAGACGGGGTCTCACCATGTTGACCAGGATGGTCTCGATCTGTTGACCTCGTGATCCACCCGCCTTGGCCTCCTAAAGTGCTGGGATTACAGGCTTGAGCCACCGCGCCCGGCCCCACTTTCCATTCTAAACTCAGTGAACAATAACAAAGAACTCTGGGTGATTTGGTTTGAAACATCCATACAGCAACAAGACCTGAAACAAAATCTGACTGCGTACATTCTTTTTACCTTAGGCAGGTGTGTTCAGAAATTAGTCTTGGTCTCCCTTGAAATACTTATCAATTAAGAATGCATAAAATATTTAGAAGAGTGAATGCTATGTGTCCTTTTAGTGGGAAAAGGGTTTAATCTCTCATTCAAAGAGATAAAACTCTCAGAATGAAAAGAAACAAGGCCTAAGGTCTCAAAATGTTATTATATTTTTGGGAAAACAATTTTTGTAATACTACAAAAAAATCAAACTAAAGCCTCAGTTATATAAACATTATTAATTAGATCCGATCCTCTACCTCATATCTTTTTTTTCAGCGCCACTTTCTTACTGAGGTATTTCCTGACCACCTAACGTAAAACTGCGCTCCCTTCCAATTGGTATCAAAAATATGATTTTCTTTTGCTTTATTTTTCTCCTTAGCATTTCACATCAGCTGACCTCCTATTAATTTTATTTAATTTTTATTGTCCTTCTTCTCTCTGCCCCAAACATACTCACTGAGGGCAATATTGCATTCCTAGTGCCTGGAAAAATATTTCATACATGGTATGCATTCAATAAATATTTGATGAATGAATGAATGAATGAATGACATGACATGACACAATGTTAGCTTCCTTTATTCATGTCACTACTAATCTGAGTTAGCTATAATCATTCTTAGGAATTCCCCAGGAGTAATGCCATTTCAATTTCAATTTATATTCCACGGTATTTCCTTAGCTTCCAAGCTTGTTCCAATTCCATAGACAGGACCATTCCCAAGGGCTTTAGGTAGACGATCATTTTGTGTTCACAGCGTTGCATTTTACGTCTCTCTTCTTCCTCCCCACCTCCCACTCCAAAGTATACATGCCTACCAGTGAGGTGGCTGTGGTGAACACTAGTCAGGCTGAAATACAGATGAGTCACTGCGGAGCAGGTGGCCCAGCGCAGCTCAGGTAGGGCGAGGTCACGAACGCAGTCACAGGCTGCTCTGGCTTCAGCTGCGGCTTCCCGTTGAGTTTCAATGTCATAGGACCGTTTTTAAAGACGCCATTTAATTCTGTATTCACCTGGACTCCCGCAGTTCCCTCTGCGTCACAACCCTGGAGGGATATGTGTCAGGGAGGATTCCGGAAAGGAAACGGCCTGAGATCCGAGACAAAGGCAGAGCTGGGACTCCGTTTCCATCTCGGCCATAAGCTTCTTTCTGCCCATTTCCAGATGGCCTCGTTGTTACCTTCTCCATGGGACTCCTGCAAGAATTCAGGGAAATAGCACATTAAAATGCCCAGTGCTTACAGTTAAATAACTGTTAGTTCACTTGCTTCCCAGGCTGAATATTAATTATAGTATGTGTGTGCATCACAGAGGGAAACAAAAAATAACTTTAAATTATTAGGTCTTTTAACATTTAAATCCATTTAAAATCACATGGCAGTAAATCTTCTCAGTATACCTCCTATCTACACACTTGTTCTTTGTTATGATGGAATTATGGAGACTCAACAATCAAGAGTAAGTCTTCAGAAATTAAAGAAGAAAACCTCGAAGTCCACAGTTACACTATGTACAGAGTTTAATACATGACATGTAAGGCAACATCAGCAGCAAAAACATGCTTTGCTCTTTCCAAAGACTCTTTTCATACAGCTTGAGCTACTTACATGAATTCTATCATGGAACGCACTTTTAGGTTTGAATGAATGTGAAACCAAAACTGTTCATAATCACAACTTTGAGACCATTTTTAGAAGCTAATTACCAGTACAAAGAAGAGAAATAAATAAACTTAGACTGAGAAACAGCCAATAATTTATTAGAAAGAAAAGATAATGCCGTATGACCTTTATATTGTTAAAATCATTTTATTATTTTCTACACACACAGGCACATACATGTAGATAAATTGTGTCTATAAATTTATGTTATATATCATATATATGATATATAATGCATTATATTTTGTATTACAATGTTTTATATATAAATTGGAAGAACTGATTTTAAAATTCAATCTACATAAATCCTAAATTTTATATTTAAATAGTTGTAAAACCATTATTTTGAATTATATCCACTTTACAGGAATGTAATATACTTTGACTTGAATGACTCAGATGTGCTTTTGCCAGAAAATGTATAATACCTGTGTGTGTTCTTAAGTGTAGACATAAAAATCCTAATTAAAAAAAAAATAATGCAGTGCCCAGAGTCTGATAGAAAAAAGGGGATGACGAAGTTGCTGAGAAGCCATCCCTCACAATGTCTGGAAATAACTGTAATGTATGTAATTTAGTCTTTGTATTTCATAGTTCGCTTGTGTTCGCTTGTTTTATTTTAGTCTTTGAATCTTATGGTTATTGCTTTGAGTGTGAGGCTCTCTACTTATAATTATTTCTACTACAATCCACCTCCTCAAGGTAATTTCCCCTTTTTCTGTGTACCACTAGTAGCATGAATATTGTTGCATTTCTTTAATTCTAAAGCACACCATCCCTCTGAGCTGGAACAGCATCTGCTGCCCACGGGCCCAGGATGTCCCCAGAGCTGGTTTGCACCCAGTTCGGCACAGGGTTCTGACCCCAGCACCAGTGGCCCTTTTGATGCACTCAGACTGACCAATATGGGGAAACCCTGTCTATACTAAAAATACACACACACACACACAAAAGCCAGGCATGGTGGTGGGTGCTTGTAATACCAGCTACTCGGGAGGCTGAGGCAGGAGAATCGGTTGAACCCAGGAGGCGGAGGTTGCAGTGAGCTGAGATCACCCCACTGCACTCCAGCCTGGGTGACACAGCGAGACTCTGTCTCAAAAAGAAAAAGAAAATGAGAGACTTTGTCTCACTTCTGCTCCTAAGCTAGTTAATGGGACAGCTGTTGCCCACATTCTGGGTTCGTCAGAGATGCACACCCCACCACCCGGTGCCCCATCCCACCATTGCGTACCAGCTGCAGAGAGGAGGGCTCAGCATGGTGATGACATGCTAGTGTCTCCCTGTGCCCCATCTGTGGCCTCCATACCATATCTAGGGTGCGAGGCTTTCCTGTGCCGGCTTTGTAAACCTGGAAGCTTCGGGCATAACATTGTAATGACAATGCAGGACATAGAAACACCTCCATGAACAAGATGTTAAATATAATTACTCTTAGATACCATGGGGACATTTTTTAAAAATTAATTCTTCATGGGAGAAGTGAATCTGGGCTTGAGGGCTGCTATGTCCAGGGTGGTACAGTCCCCAACACGGTACAAGCCCAGAGTGCTATACATCCAGGATGGTAAACGCCCAGGGTGGTAGGCCCCCAGGGTGATACTTGGCTAGAGTGCTACACATCCAGGGTGGTATATGCCTAGGGTGGTATGCGTCCAGGGTGCTATGCATCCAGGATGGTAAACCCCCAGGGTGATACATGGCTAGAGTGCTACGTGGCCAGGGTGGTAAATGCCCAGGGTGGTACACATCCAGGGTGCTACATGTCTAGGGTGGTAGGCAGCCAAGGTGATACACACCCAGGGTGGTATGCAAGCAGCCAGGATGGTACACGTACAGTACTATGCATCCAGGGTGGTGCACAGCCAGGGTGGTACACAGCCATGGTGGTATGCTTTCCGGCAGGAGCCTCTGTCCTGGAACTGGCCTGTGCTGAATCGGATGGCTATGGCCTCTCCAATGTGGATAGCACTGAAGGACCAATCTCCATCTTGAGGAGGAGAGCTCCTTGCAGGACTGGCTGAGTCCTTGACTAACTGCAGGTTGTCCTCTCTCTCTGCCCATTCCTGCTTGCTTTCTGTCCTGCTTAGGATTCTGCAGGTATTCCCTCCCAGTCAGCTTCCCAGGGAACCTGCTGTGTCTCTTCTCATTGTACCAGAGAAGAAAATGAGCCCTAGATTTAATTATCATTCCAGTGACTGAGCTCTGCTGTTGTCAAACCACAGCTGGAAAGAAGTGTCCTGATCCTCCTGGGTCTCCTCTCTCCCTCTGGACAGGTCGCTGTCCCCAGAAATGTGACCCTTGAGTTAGGTCAAGTTAAGCATCTTTTATGGTAAAGAATTTTAGAGCTTAGAATGACAGAAAGTAGACTGAGATCGCCCTTAGCTTATTAAGATGAGGGTCTACTAAGTAATTAATAAACAGAATTGCAGCACGTATTATATTTAAGTTTTGTGTTAATTTTCAGAGATGCTTTCTCTGGTTTTCCTTTGCAATTTTTTAATAACTTTTTAATTTGCAATAAGGAAGTGTGAGAAAATAGCAGAAGTTACCTGTATCTGAAGCAGCACTTATTGTGCAGATTCCTAAAATTTTAGAATGAGTCCATCCCAACTCTCATCTTTATTACTGTTAAGATGAGAAAATGTAAACCCAGAAGATATAATAGCGTGTAATATCACAGAGACAAGAACTGGGCAAGGAAAGACCGGAATCTGGGTCTTCTAATTATTCAGCTTGGTTTTTTTCTGTTAAACTATCCCAAAATTATTTCTTTCTATCATTACAGTTGAATTTAAAAGCATTTCAATTACGTTAACACAACTGTGGCAATGTGGTGTGGTGGAAATATCATAGGTCTGTACAGATGTGGGTTCATCTCTGCTCTCTTAACTGAGTTGCTTAGCCTCTCTGGGTGTCATCATTTTTACATATGAAATTGGATGAATGATGCCTCTTTTGGAGACGTGTAGGGTTTGAAATACCACATATAAAGCATTCCAGTGTTTGAAACAGAAGTTCAGCAAGATATCAATAGTACCTAGTAATAATAGTCTTATTTTAAGGTAATTGAATCTGCAATTTGAAACACTAAAGTAAATATATAGATTCACCCAGGATCCACGGCTCCGAGAATTAAAAATTGCATTTGGTCTTCTGTAATTCCAGTTTGACCATTCTACATGCATTTCCCCCTCAAGGCGGCCACCCAGCAGCACACATAGAGCTATTTGTGTTTTCTTGTCATTTTACTGTTATCTGTTTGTCGGTTTATATTTAAACTCTTTTTCCTGAAGCCAGCATAACACTGGTTGTGTTTTTGAACCAGCCTCATACTGTCCACCATACATCATTTGCATTACGTATGTTTATTGGTGTGTCTGTGTTTCATTTTATCACCTTGCTGTTTGCTTTGTGTTTGTGATTGATTTTCCTTTTCCCCCTTCTTTTTATGGTTTCCTTTTGGTTAATTAGCTGTAACATTTGTCTTTGCTATTTTAGTGGTGATATTAGAGTTTATAGTACTCTACCATAATCTACTGTGCTGTTATACTGATGCTTTTTTTTTTAATGTGTTATACTACCGTACCTTCTATATAGCAAAGATACAGCGATATCCTCTCCTTTCTTCTTACCCAGCTCCTCTGGTATTTCTGTCACTTCTGCATGTGTTAGAAACCAAAAATACATGTTATTTGGCTTTAAAAAGCTCATAATCTTTTAAACAGACTTTGAAAATAAAATCTATTTTATATTTCCGCATGCAGGTCTCATTCCTAGTACTTGGCCTCTCTTACTATGCTGTTTCCTTCAGCTGCAGTTGCCCGTTTTAATAGTCCTTGCAGGATGGGCCTGCTAGTGGTGGACTTTCACTTTTCACATGTCTGAACTTGTTTCTATATCCTGTGATTTTGCAAAGTATTTTTGCCGCATAAATGTATTAGATTGACGGTTGCTTTGCTTATTCCTTATTTCAGTACTTTCTATTTTTTGGCGGGGGGAGGAAGGGAGGAAGGCAGGAAGGGAGGTAAGGAGGAAGGGAGGGAGGGAGGGAGGGAGGGAAGGGAAGGAAGGAAATCACGCAATGAGAGAGATATTGCCGACCTGGATCTAGAGGTTTACAAGTTGATTTCTTTCTTTTTGAGAGAGGGAAAGAAAGAAAAAAAATGAGTAAAGGAGGGGAAGAAAGAGGAAGAGAAAGAGGGAGGGTGAACGAAAATATTGCTTTATTCTGAAAAAAAAAAATGGGTATTAATAATGACCAATCAATGTTTCATTTAAACCTATGAGTAGGTGTGATGTGGTATTGACAAGAATGTACATTTTGTGTATTTGAAGTGGAGAGCTCTGTAAATATTTATTAAGTTTACTTGTTCCGGATCTGAGTTCGAGTCCTTGATATCCTTATTAATTTTCTGTCTCATTATTTCAGTTTTTTCTAAAAGTTGCTCAGTCTCTCCTTTGTTTCTTTCTCGAAGAGACGTCAGCCGGCACCTTTATCTTTGTTTCTCTGCAAAGAGCCTTCTTCCCTCCCCCACTACTGTGGTTGCTTTGAAGGTATTTTCTTCAGTGCTGTATCTAGGCAACTTGATTTTGACACGTGTGATATGGTGCCCTTCGGCTTCTTTGCATTTTGCACTTACTGAACTTTTGTATTTATGAGCTCACTATTTTAGTAAATTTTGAAATTTTTAGGTAATTGGTTTTCTTTTTTCTGTTTTGCTTGCCCTCTTTGTGTTCCCTGCCTTCAGTGACTTTAATTACACATATATGTCTTCTTGGAGATGTCCCAAAATTCAGTGATTCTCTGTGCCCTTAGTTTTGTTTTTGTTTGGAAATCTTTCTCTTCACTTCTTTGTTCCATTTTATTTTTTTTATTTCTTTTTTATTGCATTTGAGGTTTTGGGGTTCATGTCCTTTGCAGGGACATGGATGAATCTTTGTTCCATTTTAAATGCTCTCTCTTGTTATGTCTGCATGTTGGTTAATCTTACTTTCTGCTATGTCTATTCTGCCTTTAATAACATCCATAGATTTTTAAATCTCAGATGGTTTTAACTCTAGATTTTCAATCTGCTTCTTTTTTTTCTTTTTCTTTTTTTCTTTCTTTTTTTTTTAACATTTTTCATGTCTCTAGATAACATGTTGCATCATCACCTGATTGAGAGCAGGTAGAACAATGATAATAAAAGTTTTAATTTTTTAAATCTTTTTAAAATTTTTTTTTAAAAATTTTTTTTAAATTTTTAATCTGTGGGTGCCCACAGATTCAAAATTCTGTTTTGTTTCTGGCTCAGTTTTCATGGATATCCTCTTACTTTTTTGCATGCTTAGTCATTTTTGACTGGATACCAGACATTGTGAATCTCACTTTGACAGGTGCTGAATATTTTTGTATTCCCATAAATATTCTTGAGCATTCTTTTGGGGTTGGTTGAATATTTCTGGAACAGTTTGATCCTTATTGGTGCTGATTCTTAAGCTGGATGTCAGTTGAGGCATGAAAGATGTTGCTTCTTTCTTAGTAGTAAGCTTGATTTGAATTTAACTATCCTTGTCATAGTTTTGTGGAAATTTGTTTAAGGATTAATTTTTCTAGTATTTAAAAGGGCAAAGGCCCAACAACTATTAGCTCTAGTTTAGTGAAATTAGGGCAATGTCTCCCTTTAACTTGAAGATATAGGACCACATGAGGAATAACTAGTGAAGTCAAAATGTAAGGCCATAAGATTATTTCCAATTCACACTAGCAAATATGCCTTATGCTTCTCAAAAGCCATTTACATAGTCAAAATCATCTTGCAACAGCATTTTTATTTTCTCAATTGTCAGAGCTTCTAATGTCTTCCACGTGCTATTCAAAATCTTTTGAACATCCAGCCTGTGGGTTTCAAATCCATTTGCCAACTAGTCATTTACCTTGTTTTGACTTTGCTGCAGTCTCTCCTGCAGTGTTTCTGCTATTATACAAATTTACCTGAAGAGCTTAAAATATTTTTTTAAAAAAACTACGTTATAATTGCGCCCTCAGTTCTGCCTAAGAGAAAGTCATAATTCTCCCAAATCTATATATCCCTGTTATTATAACGAAACCGCCTCGTGAACACTATGGATCTAATAACACTTTATCATCATCTCTTTTGATGTTAGCCACATTTTCATATGAAAGAGTTTTTTGTCATGCTTGCAAGTAGGGAGTCTGAATCTATCATATGCAAGTCCTACCACCAATTCTTACCAGTTACATGTCACAGAAGTTACTTAAGCTCTCTACAGCATGATTTTTTTTCTTTAAAATGGGCATAATAATAGTACTTACTGATATACATTCTTTTTTTTTTTTCTTTTTGCGACGGAGTTTTGCTCTTGTACCCAGGCTGGAGTGCAATGGCACGATCTCGGCTCACCACAGTCTCCACCTCCTCAGTTCAGGCAATTCTCCTGCCTCAGCCTCCTGAGTAGCTGGGATTACAGGCACACGCCCCCATGGCCAGCTCATTTTTTGTATTTTTAGTAGAAACGGGGTTTCACCATGTTGACCAGGATGGTCTTGATCTCTTGACCTCATGATCCACCCACTTTGGCCTCCCAAAGTGCTGGGATTACAGGCTTGAGCCACCGCACCTGGCCCACTGATAAACATTCTTAATAAATATAAACTACGTAGAACAGTGTCTAGCACATATTATGTATTGTATAAGGATTTCCAATTATTATAATAAGGCAGGGATAATGAAGTAGCATTAATATTGCTAAATGAAAAACTGGGATATCCTTCTCCTTTATTTCCATTACAACTATGCTAGCATTTTAACGATAACCTTGACTCTGATACACTTTTAAAAATATTGTTTCTGAAATTGGATTGTGTTAAAATCTCTGTATATGTTGAAAATTGTATTATTTCCCTAAAATTTGCATGGTGCTTTAGAATTGGGAAAATCAGTTAAAAAGTACTGATATGTTCATCACCCGCCTATGAGTGAGTATATTCGGTGTTTCCTTTTCTGTTCTTGTGTCAATTTGCGGAGAATGATGATCTCCAGATTCATCCATGTCCCTACAAAGGACACGAACTCACCATTTTTGACAATGAGAACCCATGGACACAGGGAAGGAAGTACCACACACTGAGGTCTATTGGGGGAAATAGGGGAGGGACAGTGTGTGTGGGGGAGCGGGGGAGGGATGGCATGGGGAGAAATGCCA
Source organism: Leontopithecus rosalia (assembly GCA_028533165.1). Taxonomy (NCBI): domain Eukaryota; kingdom Metazoa; phylum Chordata; class Mammalia; order Primates; family Cebidae; genus Leontopithecus; species Leontopithecus rosalia. The sequence continues at coordinate 3,197,449 of CM052661.1, read as the reverse complement.
AATATGGGTGAAGGGGCAGAAGGCAGCAAAACACACTGCCACGTGTGTACCTATGCAACTATCTTGCATGTTCTGCACATGTACCCCAAAACCTAAAATGCAATTTAAAAAAAAAGGTACTGACACGTGTGGAATGCTTAACCAGTGCCAAGTGCCCTGCTGTTTTACTTGTGATATCTTTTCAAAATTTTGTATTGTAAATCTATGAGTAAGCTTTACTTTTCATTTCCCTTTTGAAGACATGGAAACTAAGATCTAAGTAATTGGTCCAACATTAAGAAATCAGCTTCTGGGGCAGAAAGCCAAGTCTGTCTGATGCCAGATCTGATAACTATAACTCACTGTGCTGTATCCTTTCTTTAAATGCTTACCACTACTGCTTCCCCCACATAGAAAAAAAAAAAAAGCTTTCCTTTTTTATTTGGCCAAACCTTACCCTTTTCCACTTTTGAGTATATTTACAACTCACTTCCTCATTTATTTCTCCTCAGGCCGTTCCTGTTACTTCCCATAGCAATGCTTTTGTAAGGTCCTCCTCTTCCACTGTCATTCCTCATCCTGGAGAATGAGAGGTTTTAAAAATAGAAGGCCTTCAGTGATTACCATGACTGCTACCTCCTGGGACGTCCTCATGGCTTTGGTCATAAATACTTTCTCAGCACCTTCTCCTCTTACAGATTGGCCCGTATTCAGAGTGCCAGTAAAGAGAATAAATGTCAGGTTCCAGGAATTGAAAATCTTATTTTTGTGATGTGATCCTGATAATTATATAGCCAGATTTTTCTATTCCCAAAGCCAGGAGAGAGAGTAGAGTGAAGAACTTTCATCAGCAAACAGTCCAAAGCAAACACATCTGATATTGTGGGTTTACATAGCAAGTGCACATAATGAGGGTATTTGGAGTTATCTTTTCTTTTCTTTTCTTTTCTTTTCTTTTCTTTTCTTTTCTTTTCTTTTCTTTTCTTTTCTTTTATTTTCTTTTTTTGAGATGGAGTTTCGCTCTTGTTACCCAGGCTGGAGTGCAATGGTGCGATCTCGGCTCACCACAACCTCCGCCTCCTGGGTTCAGGCAATTCTCCTGCCTCAGCCTCCAGAGTAGCTGGGATTACAGGCATGCGCCACCATGCCCAGCTAATTTTTTATTGTATTTTTAGTAGAGATGGGGTTTCACCATGTTGACCAGAATGGTCTCGATCTCTTGACCTCATGAGCCACCTGCCTCGGCCTCCCAAATTGCTGGGATTACAGGTGTGAGCCACCGCACCCAGCCTGGAGTTATATTTTCTTAAGCTACTAGGACATACTAGAGAGGCAAAGTGTAACGAAGTTGACAGAAACCCCAAGGGACGCCGATTCCAAATGAATGCACCTCATCAAAGTCCACTGACTGTACAGCTGCTGTAAAAAATGCTGCTGCTTCTTTGATGAATTTCAAACTTCTTTTCCATAGCCTTGTCCCATGTAGTCATGCATATTAATATTGTATCTTACTGTAGCCTCATGTTTTCACCTTTTTTTGGAAAGATATTTAATATGGCATCCACTTAATCATCGAAACAGCTGGGTTAAAGGTTTGACATGATAACCCAATTAAGTCACTCCATTGTGACCATAGGTACTTGCCAAATTAAGTGTTAGAAGGAGATTTTCATGTGCATGTTTAGAATGGCAGGCGGTGTTTCAGGTTTTAAGCCCTGGTGTGCAGACTTGGCTTCATGGCAGGTGGAAACCTGCCATGAGAGGAGAGAATTGCGCCCAGAGCTCTTTCAAGAAAAGCTTTCACACCACCAAGTGTCTGGGTTGGGCACACAGTTCCCATCACCTAAATCAGAATTGCTTTCTTGAAGTATCTGTGGGAAAGCGTGCAAATGGCTCAGGAAGTAAAGAGAATTAGAAGTAGAGTTTATGTCAACTCGATAAGTATATACTGAATTCTTAATGTGTGTTCATTACTTGTGGGAGTCACAAACAGACAGGCATAATCTTCAGAAAAGCTGGTTAAAAATACAGTTAAAATGAAATTGGCAGAAATGAAATTGGGTTGAATTGACTTTGCTTTTAAATTAGTTTTGCTCAACCACTGAATTACCAAGTGTTGGCAATGTTTGTGTCTGTGTCTTAAATCTTTGCATAGACCTACAAACGATTCCATCACTATTTTTCAATTTATAAATATTGTGATTTCTTTAAATAAAATTTCTGATGGACTTATAATACTATGTGCATTTTGCATTTGTTAGCGTTTGCAACTGGAAAAAATATTCTAATTTATTGTTTATTATTTTTATTTGTTGATATTGTTCACATTAAAATTTAACTTTTTAAAAAGAAAATGTATTAAAGATAAAAGTCTCAATCCCTACATTATAAATTTATAACTTTGTGTCACCAGCCAGCAACTTTAAACTATATATGGTAGATTTAATCATATTTTTCCCATTTGTTAAGTTATTTTGCTTTTAAAATCCTTAAATTAATTTTAAGCCTCTGATACTTATTTACATTTTTTTGCCAAGTGCAGAAATAAAGTGGCTTAAATTATACATTACTTATTGATTTATTTTTTCTAAAATGATTTATTGTCCAACTGAATTTTGAAAAACTTTTTTTCTGTTCCCACTAAGCTTATAAGCTATGTGAATTACAGTTATTGCATATATGTATAGGATAATTTATGATCTACTTTATAATATATTAACATTTATATACAATGATAAAAAGACTCAAGTCCAACCTGGAATGATTTAGGGCCCTCAGAGCTATTAACAGCTGTTTACAATAAAGTCTCATAGAGTCGTAAAGAACAGATATTTGGAGACCTGTTATCGAATTCAATCTTCACACCTTCCTCTGTAAAATAAATAGTGATGGGAAAACAATTTCAGTAAATAAGCAGAGCTGATAAATGTAAAAGAAGAGCCCTAACGACCGTTCTCCTTTCCATTAGAACCCTTGTCAGTTGAATATGAGAATCTCCTTAAGAATGATTCTGAAAAGGATTTGTAAACACCCATCTTAATCCTTTGCACTTTGCAAAGACTGTGTCCGATTTCTGTTTTTCAATTTCTTTTATAATTAAGTGTCAAGATGTTAAGGTAAAGACAAAATCTGGGCCAGGCGCGGTGGCTCAAGCCTGTAATCCCAGCACTTTGGGAGGCCGAGGCGGGGGGATCACGAGGTCAAGAGATCGAGACCATCCTGGTCAACATGGTGAAACCCTGTCTCTACTCAAAATACAAAAAATTAGCTGGGCATGGTGGCGCGTGCCTGTAATCCCAGCTACTCAGGAGGCTGAGGCAGGAGAATTGCCTGAATCCAGGAGGCGGAGGTTGCTGTGAGCCAAAGATGGCGCCATTGCACTCCAGCCTGGGTAACAAGAGCGAAACTCCGTCTAAAAAAAAAAAAAAAAGACAAAATCTGTAGACAAGAATAAGAAGGAAAACCAAGGTGCCCAGAAATAGACGTCCTCTTTATCCTCTGACTCTTTGGGCCGTTGCGTGGATCTGATGGCTCTTGCTATTACAGCAAGTCTTCACTTCTTGTGCTTGGCAGGTTCTTGGAAACTGTAGCTCTAAGCAAATCAACATAAGAAAAAAACAATTTTCCCATAGTCTAATTGATATAAACCGGAGTAAAGTTCCTATGGCATATTTCTGGTCAGACAAAACATTGCCAAAATTCTAAATATTAAAGATCGAAGCACTTGGAATATCAAACGCCGAAATAGATCCGAGCTATACATTCATTTGAGAAGATTAATAAAAGCAAGTGAAATAACAATCCAATTATTCCAGTCTGGGTTGTGGGTGGTCAGGGCTGTCTCAGCAGCTCAGGATGCCAGATGGGGTGAGCACCAGTCCTGGACAGGACACCCTGCCATGGCGGGGATACACACACACACACACACCACTCACTTACATTGGGACCCTGGGCACATACCAGTGAACTTATCATGCACATCGTTGGGCTATGGAGGAAACTGGAGAAACCTTATGCAGACGTGGAAAGAACAGACAGTGGCTCTGGTCAGACATCTTACTTTTCTCATCAATGTTATAATGCAATGGTGGTGATGGTAACAGTGCCCTTTGTGGGCCTGCTGTGAAATAAAAGCCTGCAACTGCACCTGGAAAAGGATCCTTTACATCAGCTACAACTGAAAATGCGATTTCATCAAAAGAACAGGCACACTCTCCATTGAGGTCTACTTTTTTCTTTGACATTTGCTACTTCTAACATCGGCCTTAATTTTTCCCTACTAAAAATATCTTTTCGAAATTGATGAAATAGAATGGAATAAATATTTTTCATATTCACTTTTATGGGAGTAGCTCTCTGTCGAAAGTTAGAAGTGATGGGTGTTTACACATATTTCTTTTCAGAATCCTTCTTGGGGAAATTCTTGTATTTATTAATGATATTTTTCCTTAGAAAATGTATGAGTCAGTACATTTCTACCATGCTGGAAAATACCATTGCACATTACAGTGATAACAATTTTGGAGGACTTCAGTTCTCTCAAAATTTACTAAATATACTGTGGATAATAAAGTCTGAGGCTTGTCCATAACAGCAGTATCTTGAGATTCAAGATATCCTCCATCTCCACATCTTGTCCCACTGGAAGGTCTTCAGGGACAAGGACAAGTATGGAGCTGCCATATCTTAGAATAACAATGGCTCCTTCTGAAATTCTTCCTGAAGGACCTGACTAAGGTTGTTTTACAGTTAAATTATTATTATTTTTTGAGTAGAAGAAGCACTCTCTGAAGTAATGATAAAATTATAGTAAATACAAAAAACAGTAACAGCTGTTCATTGTTATCATCAAACATGTAATGAACCTAATTGTATGTGCTACATTATTGTATGTGCTACACTTTTGTATGACTGGCAGCTCAGGTGGCTTGTTTTCATCAGTGTCCCCACAAACATGTGAGTCGTACCTGGTGCTACCACATTATGATGGCTACAGCATCACTAGGCCATAAACTCCTGGGACTGGCATTGTGTATGAGACCTATCATTGAGCTGTCGTTATGCAGCTCACAACCATTTATTACTGTAGAATATTCTGTTGATCTTTCAGCACAATAATCTATTACATTTTTCATACCAAAGCTAATTGAAAAAAGTAATTTCATGCTTTTCTTAACAGAAAAAAATAGTTGCACAGACTAAGTTCCATTTTCAGAGTGGTCCATTTGGATTTTCCATGCATGGTATTGACTGGTCTTTGTGGTTATCTTTGGCAGGCTAATTTGATAGATTGTCATTGATAACCCTTGTCTTTGGGGAACAATTTTCTGGATACCTTCTATTAGAAAATGTTTTTTTGTTTGTTTGGTTTTGGTGTTTTTGTTTGTTTGTTTTTGTTTTGTGTTTTTGTTTTTTGGTTTTTTTTTTGACAAAGTCTCACTCTGTCACTAGGTTGGAGTGCAGTGTTGCGATCTTGGCTCACTGCAATCTCCGCCTCCCAGGTTCAGGCAATTCTCCAGCCTCAGCCTCCTGTGTAGCTGGGATTACAGGCACAGGCCACCTCACCCAGGTAATTTTTGTATTTTTAGTAGAGATGAGGTTTCACCATGTTGGCCAGGACTGTCTCAATCTCCTGACCTTGTGATCTGCCCAGCTCAGCCTTCCAAAGTGCTGCGATTACAGGCGTGCGCCTCTGTGCCCGGCTGCCTTCTAAGAAGAATTATTAGTCACAGTTAACAATGATAATAATGACCCTCAGAAGACATGAGGATTTATTAATTTTAAATATCCCTAGACAATAAAAACACCAAACATATTTTTGTCCACACATTCTCTTTCTCTATCAATCACTCTGTTTCTCACTCTTCCCATTCATGGTGCTTATTTAACCTGTGTCTTTGACCTTAAGAGCTCTCGGCTCAGCTGACAGACAAGGCATTCCGAGTTATAAGCTGAAGGGCTGCCCAGACAAGATGGAAAGTTTTTCTTCCTTACAAATGTCATTTGTAATGTACTATAAACAGCACGCATTTTTGCTTTAGGGATAGTGCATGTAGAAATAAATACAGAATTTTCTTATTGAAAAAGACAAAAATCATTGTAGATAATGTTGAACTGTTTTCTGTTGTGTTTTTTAAACAGATTTTTGCAGACTGCTCTCATAAAAATTAAAAACTAGAACTGAGCACACTTTGACTATGTAAATGGAGATTTCCTAAATATGTCAATAATCATAATATCTAAGCCCTAGCATTTATTTCCTAAGTATTTCTACATAGCTCAGTTTGTACTTACATAGTGTCATGATAAATGAAAATTCTTTAAAAAATAACTAAGATTTCTTCCCCATATTCTAGAAAAGTTCTAAATATTTCTCAGTTTAAAAACTAAGAAAACAAAAAATGTTGTGCTACACTATACCAATGCATTAAGATACATCCCCTTGCCCATGCAAAGACAGTGGATACAGACATAAAATGGCTTCTGTTCAGTTGGAAATACATTTTTATTTGGAAATATTTTTATTTCCCTGCTAGTAATTTCCATAGCTTATTCAAATACTAAATAAGAACTGCTAATTTACTGATTACATACTAAATTTAAGCCATAAATAAGGAGACAGTAGCTGACAATCATGACTTTTATCCATTCAACTGAATGATGCACCGCTTCAGTTCAACATCATGTTTTATGAGTACAGAATAGAGTTTCAAATCAATTGATTTAGACAGAGAATCATATCCAGGAAAATGTGAGAGGGTCACAAAAGAACAGAATCAATATCCCATTATTGAAATTGTCAATGAAAAGAGTCAAACTGTAAAATATTCAAAAAACATTTATTCTGAGCCAAAAATGAGTGACCAGGGGCCCATGACACAGCTTTCAGGAGGCCCTGAGAAGAGCTGTCCAAGGTGACTGGGCCCCAGCTTAGTTTTATACACTGCAGGGCGACATAAGACATCCATCAAGACACATCATATGTACATTGGTTTTGTCTGAAAAGTCAGGACAACTGGAAGCGGGAGCTTCCAGGTCATAGGTAGAGTCAAAGCGTTTTGTTTGTTTGTTTGCTTTTTTATACTGGAAACTAATTGAAAGAGTTAAGTTATTGTTTAAGACCAGGAATCAGTAAAAAGGAATGTCTGGGTTATGATGAAGGGTTGTGGAGACCAATATTCTATCATGCATACGAAGCCTCCATGTAGCAGGCTTCCAAAAACAGATTGCCAATGTTTCTCTTCAGAGTTAAGGAGCCTGTTCTACCAGTAATTCTAAAAGGGAAGAGGGTACAATGAGGCATGTCTGGCTCCCCCGTACCACCATGGCTTGAACTAGTTTTTCAGGTTAACTCAACAAGTTCTTCAGGAATGACCCTGGCTGAGAGGAGGTTCCATTCAGATGGCTGAGGGCTTTGAATTTTATTCTTGGTTTACAAAATGCAAGTGAATTGAGTATTTGGAGTATTTGTGTTATTAAAACTTAGCACTGAAACTTACTTTTGAATCAGATGCTATAAATGGACAGAGCCTGGCTGCTGGCCTGGGATATAGTGGTAAAATCTTTTTTTTAATACATTGATGAATCCATGCATGAGATTTCTAGTTTTTATTGAATTTGATTGTTTATGCAATTTTCAATTAAGGTTTGATGGATAATGATATGTATCAGACACCATACCAGTCCTGGACACATAAAAATAAATAGGGTATGAGTATTCACTCTTGTGGTATCTGATATTATTGTTTCAGATTTCTATTGTCTACTGTGTTATCTGGCTATATGAGCATGTAGAATTTCATCGCTAGAAAAATATAATCTAGGCATCATCTGGAACACCGAATATAAACAGGAGTATTTTTCTCTCTTAACAAAATGCATTTATTTATACTTTATAAAACTGTTTATAAAAATATTATTCTGCAGATATTCTAAAATCAGAAGGTATTTTCTCAGTTTAGTTTTAGGAACAATTAATATTTTTCTGATGCCAGAGATTTTCTCATTTTAATCATCAAACGATGGTGCCTGTTTTGTGGTATAAATGGCTCTCCATAGTAAATTTAACTTGTTTTTTTCTCCTTTTTTTTTTCTCTTTCCAATAGTTTTACCTAGTCACACTTGTGGAAATCCTGGAGAAATTCTGAAAGGAGTTCTCCATGGAACAAGATTCAACATAGGAGACAAAATACGGTACAGCTGCCTCTCTGGCTACATCTTGGAAGGTCATGCCATCCTGACCTGCATCGTTAGCCCAGGAAATGGTGCATCATGGGACTTCCCAGCTCCCTTTTGCAGAGGTACAGTACAACAAGGGGGGTGGGGCAGGGCAATGGCTTTGGAGCTGCTTTTAGAAAAGTTTCCACTTAAATGAATAGAGGACAGGTGAGGCTGACTTGTACTACGTAAGCTCATTCTCCTGAAAGCAATATTACGTGTTACTAATATGTAGAAATAACATGTAATATGTAGCAATAGCATTGAGTACTACATGTTATTTGTGTGTAAGGAATAACATGTAATATGTAATAACATGTAATATTACTTGTATGTTAAAAACCATGATTGGACTACATAAAGTCAACAGCAAGTTTACAACTTGTGATCTGGTTTGGCTGTGTCCTCACCCAAATCTCACCTTGAACTGTAATTCCCACAATTCTCAAATGTTGTGGGAGGAACCTAGTAGAAGGTAATTGAATCATGGGGGCAAGTATTTCCTGCACCATTCTCATCCCAGTAAGTAAGTCTCATGAGATCTGACAGTGTTAAAATGAGGAGTTCCCCTGCATAAGCTCTCCCTTTGCCTGTGGCCATCCATGTAAGACAAGACTTGCTCCTCCTTGCATTTTGCTATAATTGTGAGGCTTTTCAAGCCACTCGGAACTGTAAGTCTATTGAACCTCTTTCTTTCATAAATTATCCAGGTTAAGGTATATCTTTATCAGCATTGTGAAAATGAATTAATACAATACATTGGTACTAAGAGTGGGGCACTCCTGAAAAGATACCCAAAATGTGGAAGTGACTTTGGAACTGGATAACAGACAGAGGTTGGAACAGTTGGAGGACCCAGAAGAAGACAGGAAAGTGTGGGAGTGTTTGGAACGCTCTAGAAACTTGTTGAATAGCTTTGAGGAAAATGCTGATAATGATACAGATAATGAAATTCAGGCTGAGGTGGTCTCAGATGGAGATGAGGGACTTGTTGGGAACCGGACCAGAGATGACTCTTGTTATGTTTTAGCAAAGAGACTGCTGGCATTTTGCCTCTGCCTGAGAGTATTGTGGAACTTTTAATTTCAGAGAGATGATTTGAGGTATCTGGTGGAAGAAATTTCTAAGCAGCAAAGCATTCAAGAGGTGACTTGGGTACCGTAAAGGCATTCAGTTTTACAAGGGAAGCAGAGCATAAAAGTTCATGAACTTTGGAGCCTGACAATGTAGTAGAAAAGAAAATCCCATTTTCCAAGGAGAAATTCAAGCCAACTGCAGAAATTTGTGTAAGTAACAAGAAGCCAAATATTAATCCTCAAGACAATGGAGAAAATGTCTCCAGGGCATGTCAGAGGTGTTCATGGCAGCCCCTCCCATCACAGGTCCAGTGGCCTAGGAGGAAAAAGTGGTTTTGTGGCTTCGCCAAGGGTTACCATGCTGTGTACAGCCTAGGAACTTGGTGCCCTGCATCCCAACCACTTTACCTGTGGCTGAAAGGAACAACAGAGAGCTCAGGCTGTGACTTCGGAAGATGCAACCCTCAAGCCTTAGCAGCTTTCACTTGGTGTTGAGCCTGCAAGTGTGTAGAATTTAGGAATTTGGGTTTGGGGACCACTGCCTAGATTTCAGAGGATGTATAGAAATGCCTGGATGTCCAGATAGATGTTTGCTACAGGGGAGGGGCCCTCATGGAGAACCTTTGCTGAGGCAGTGTGGAAGGGACATGGGGGTTTGGAGCCACCCCCACCCCACAGAGTTCCTACTGGGCCATGGCCTAGAGGAGCTGTGAGAATAGGGCCACCATTCTCCAGATGCCAGAGTGGTAGATCCACTGACAGCTTGCACCATGCACCCAGAAAAGCAGCAGTCCCTCAACACCAGCCCATGAAAGCAGCCAGGAGGGAAGCTGTACCCTGAAAAGCCACAGGAGTAGAGCTGCCCAAGACCATAGGAAACCACATCTTGCATCATCATAACCTGGATATGAGACACAAAGTCAAAAGAGATCATTTTGCAGCTTTAAGATTTGACTGCCCCGCTGGATTTTGTATGTGCATAGGACCTGTAGACCCTTCGTTTTGGCCAATTTCTCCCATTTGAAATGGCTATATTTACCCAGTGCCTGTACCTGCCTTATGTCTAGGAAGTAGCTAACTTGTTTTTGATTTTATAGGCTCATAAGAGGAAGGGATTTGCCTTGTCTTGGATAAGACTTTGGAATATGGACTTTTGAGTTAATGCTGAAATGAGTTAAGACTTTGGGGGACTGTTGAGGACATGAGATTTGGGAGGGGCCAGGGGTGGAATGATATGGTTTGGCTCTGCCCCAACCCCAAACCTCATCTTGAATTACAACTCCCACAATTTCCACATGTTGTGGGAGGAAGCCCATGAGAGATAATTGAATTATGGAGGCAGATCTTTCCCATGCTCTTCTTGTGATAGTGAATAAGTCTCATGAGATCTAATGGTTTTAAAAATGGGAATTTCCCTGCCCTGAGAAATTTCACAAGCTCTCTTTCCCTGGTGCCATCCATGTAAAACCTGACTTGCTTCTCCTTGCCTTCCACCATGATTGTGAGTCTTCCACACTAAACCTCTTTATTTTGCAAATCACCGAGTCTCAGCTATGTCATTTTCACCAGCATAAAACAGACTAATACACCTTGTTATTATATCCCCCCAGTATCCAAAGTTGTTTCAATTCTGTTTTTCAGTCTTATGGATTTCTGCCATTTTCATCACATCTTGTTGTAGGATTCGAAGACATGATGCCAGTGTTTATGTTCTTCTAGGCCTGGTGACTCCTTTTTATTAAAAATTACAAATATTCCTTGATCATTTAATGTGTATCTTTTAAGAACTGTTTCAACACTCTCAGTCTTCTTAGATAAGGTGATCATAGGTTAGTGTTCTCTTCCAAGTGTTCATTGTCACATTTCAGGGCAAGGTGACAATTCCTTAACCTGGAGCACTGCACTTTTCACATTTTCAAAAAAAAAACTATTTTACTGTTCCAGTGACTTTGGAGCACTGCAATTTTCACATTTTCCAAAAAAAAAGTATTTTACTGTTCCAGTGACTTTAGAAAAGCGCATACTTCAACTCCTAGGTTTTCGCTTTCCTAGGAAAAACTCATTTCTTGAGTACAAAAATAAAGTGTAGCTAATATTTAATTGGGCATCATAATGCGATGCCAAAAAATGTGCTAAATACTTTGCTTGGATTATACCATTTAACTCTCAACAACCCACTGATGTAATAATTATTAACACTCATTTAAGAGGTAAAGAAATAGAGTTTTAATTTCCAAATGTTCCTGAGATAGTAAATGTTAAGACCGAAACACAGGTCTGGCTGTTAATCTAGGCTTGTAATCATGCCAACTCACAGCCTCCACTGCAAGTCATTATGTGACATTGTATTATTTCCTTCGGTATGCTTTTATCTTATTCTTTGCTAGTTACTGCATATTTGCCTATTTTTTTTTTGTAAAATATAATAGTCTTATGAGATATCCCTGATGCTTATTATATTCATAATGTCATGTCACTGTTACTGCTGCCACCACCACTACCCCACAAGCTAGTATTTATTGTCCAGTTATTATAAGCCAGGCACTACTTTAGCAAATTAATCTTCGTAAGTAGGCATTTTATTGAAGATTCATATTATAGGTGGGAAATCTGGACATCAGGTAGGAAAAGTGACTTTCCCAGGCTGTTCCTGATAATAGATGTTAGAGTTGGGGTTAATCATATTCAAATTAGTCCTCGGTCCTGGAGAAAGTCATCTGACGCTACTTCCTACTATGAATATCCATTATTTCTCCTAAAATGCTCATTTTCTCTGCACGTTCCTGAAGTTTATCATGTCCCTCTTCACTTTTTTGTGATTGTTATTAATTACTTTTCATCTTTATGTTTTCAAAACAATGGTGGCCTCAAAATCTAAACTGTGTCCCATTTCCCTTCCTTTCTGCAGATTTTCCTCAACTAATTGATCTCATTTAAGAGCAGTGCCACAGGATATCCTAAATACCTTCTTTCTTCTTCCTTATTTCTGCCATTATTTCCATTACATTCTCACTCTCAGAAAAAGAAAATCAAAGTGACTCTGGCATTGGCTCAGCAGCATACCACACCATGCCAAATTCCAAACTTTTGCTCAGGCTTTTTCACTACCGCAAAGTCTCCCTGTCACCTCCCTACAGGCATAAATCTTACTCATTTCTGAAGTTCAAACTTAAGTCCAAATTTTAGTTTACCACTGCAGCCCCGTTTTACAGTTTCTCTAAGGGAAAAAAGTCCCTTGGTGTCTCACTAGCATTTATTTGATTTGTATTTTATATTTTGACATAGTCTTAAAGGTGTTACCTTGTAACATTTCAGGAGATAAGATACCGCCATTAAAACTGTGAGGGGCAGTACCCTTAGTTCCTTGTGATGTTAAAACTTAGCTTAAACTATTGGCATTTTCCTTTATTGTTAATGCTTTTTTTCTCACATATCCTCCGGTGGTTTTCTTCTGAATTGGAGAAGAAATTTCCATAATCATATATGTAGACAAAGTTGGCATAACAGTCAGCTAACTGTCTTTCTATGCTGCCACCTATGTTTTAAATTTCAATGAGCTCAGTATGCTTTTATAACAGGAAGCATTATTCTTCTGTATTATAGATTATTACATTTATATTTAAATTTTGATTTTTTCAATATATGGTCTAGTATTATTTCAAAGGGCATTCAATTACAAATCATTATTTTCTGAAACAAATTTGAATGATGCAGCACATTTTCTCATGGATTTGGGTAACTAAAGTATAAAGAAAAATATTGATCTAATTCTTATAGATGTATAAATGTGACATATCTATGACAGACATAAATTTCAGCCAAATAGAGTGAGATAATTCACATGAATGAAATGAGCATATATTCTGCTTCCCCAACATTCTATTAATACTTATTTATTTGCAAAATTGGTTGAAGCGTTAGCTTTCATTATAGGGTCCCTAACGGTACCATGACCGTCTCCTTCCACAGTGACCTTGGCCAGTGTTATAAAAGTTCATGTTTTATTCCCGTTGGCAAGATTTTACCTGAATCATGACACCTAAATGTATTACACATGTAGTCATGATGCGCTTTAAAGAAAAAGTTGTAACTGGTATATTTAATTACTAGAAAGTAATTAGTACAGAATTAAATGAGAGGTCAGTCAGCTTTGCTTTAAACTGTGTCCCTTAAAAAGGAAGGAAACAAGCATCAAATTGATATTTAAAATGAGACCTCTAATTTTCTTTTTCTGGAGAGGTAATCTGTCAGCTTTTATTTATTTATTTGTTAGACTTTCAACTTAACATCTGTATGTTTTTTAATTCACCTTATTTATTGCATGTTATTGCCATGCTCTGCCAGTCCTTAAAAGGATTTACTGTTTCATTTCTTATTGGTTTGATGTCTGTCTAGGGGCAAAATATGAAAAAAGAAAGAAGCAATCAGATAGTTTCAATGAAAAATGCTTTTGTCTCTTGATTTAAATGCCTTCTTAATCTGCTTTATGTTTCCCATACTTCATTTATTAAGTCATAAATTATTAAATCATAAGGTAGAGCCTAGGATAGAGTATAAATTACTTTGAGCTCCAGGACATTACAGGGAAATGGAGTATCGAATCCAGAACAAAGGTGTTCTTCCTGACTGGAAAACATGAAAGATGGTGCACTGTCTTTGGATTTTGGATAGAGACATACAAGGTAGAAAGGAAGTGAGTAAATATTCGTATGCAGAAAATCCTCCTCCCTGAGAAAGCTAACATCTGATCCAAAACACTCCCCAGGGAGGGGGCGCATTTCTTCACAGGAGCTTACATGCCAAGGGAAATGACAGTCTCATCATCTTTAACGGCCCCTCTGGCATCCCCTGGACTCGATTGCTCCAATCCTGAATCTTATTTTTGTGAGTATTAGTCTGATCTTACCCAGGCTGCCTCATTCTACCTATGCAATCACTGAGGCATCAGGCCATTTGAACACAGCCAAGCCTAACCCAATCCAGTTCTACTTCAGACAGAGATTCATGCTCCCTCTCACCTGAACACCACCTTTTTACATGCTTTTATTTATTCTATGATGGAACACTTTGTTTTAACAACTTTACTTAAAAGAATTGTCAGCAGCATTGCATAGCTGAGATCTCTGACATCATACTCTGGAAGTTCCCAATCACAGGCTGTCATAAACGATGTATGTTTATTTATGCCGTGCTTCACAGAGCGGCCTGCCGCAGCGTCCTATGTGCAAATCCAAGGGACCACCATGGAAGGCATCTGGCAGTCACATTTACACAGTGTCTCCTTGGGAACATGCTGAGGCCCATAAATGCTAGATCCTGCTTGTACCTCAAAGAACCTTAAGAAATGGGCAGGGAAAATATGTTTATTTCTGTAATATAAAATTAAAGTTCAAACTGAGTTGACCTCTGATTTAAATTTCTAACTTAGACATGATAACAAGTCAGCTACAGCTTTGGCGATCTCATCCCACCTTCACTAAAACTGAAGTCAAGTAACGTATGAACATGGTTAAATAATTTAATAATAAAGAAAGTTTTACTACAAAAAGAAAACTTCCATCAGCATATCCATGCCCTTATGCCACAGACTCAATAACATTTAACCGTTTCTGGTTTTTGGTCATTATTGTCTTTTATCTAATATGTTTAAAGTATTCTTTTTACTTTATCTATTGTAAACTTTATCATTTGACACCTTGATATGAGTATTAATATGTTACATCACTTCCGCTTCCTGTGTCTTGGTTACTGTCCATTATATTTATGAATTAGAATAATACAATTGATCCTTTATGCTACATTTCTTTAATTTTGGTAGCATCTCTTGTGTTTCCACCTAGTAAGTTGTTAATATCCTACTGTTTCTAGTGTATCTTTGCTCCCGTTTTGGCCTCTGTATTCTCTCAGTTGCATTAGAGCCTTTGTAATATCAAATATGTTAGCATTTATAATTTATTAAATAATAATGAAGTCCTTCTTAATTTATCTAAAGGCTGTTTGTAAAAGTTGAAAAGCAATAAGCATTCATATTTTGAAAACTGCGTGAATATTGCTCACTGCAGAGCCAAGCATGTTCCTGTCATTACACTTCCTCTTCTGTGATTCCAACATCACAATCCCTAACATCACTCAACCCAGAGTGCAGATGAGCACTGGGTTTCCCTCAGCGATTCATAATAAAGTTGTAATTACTTTTGTTTCACATTTGGACTGGGGCGTTTTTGTTCTGCTTGTTTCATTAGTTCAGTATTAATGGGCTCACACAGAAGTATTCTTTGCTCGTGTTAAATTCAGAATGAGTCTCAGTGATGGGTAGTTGGTTCAGATAAATTTTTGGCCAGTGGTGAGTTGGAGATGGCCATCTTCTGCATCTGGCTTCCATGAAGGTCTCCGGCCTGCTCCATCATGTTGGCTGAAAGGGAAGAAGTTTAGTTGTGATGGGCAGGTCCTCTGCACGTTAGTCTGCATCTCCTGCACGTCCACTGCACTGGCTGAAGCTCAGCCACGTGGCCACATTTCACTGCAAAGAAAGCCAGGAAATGGAAGCATCTGTGAGCTCAGGAAGAAGGAAAACACAGATTTGGTGAAAGACTGTCCCATCTTTGCCACACTGCTCTTTATTTGTCCTAAAATTTTGAAGGATCTTTTTTTTTTTTTTTGCTTAGTTGCACTCTAGCTTTCATCACAATAATCCAGATATTTTCTGCTTCTTAACCATTTGAATTCTTGGTCTGAATGAATTCTATTCTTCTTTCTGAAGGCTACTGATTTGTTTCTCTAACTTAGACATAATTACTTAATCTGTGGAATACAGTCATTTTCTGTGATTCCTAAAGTTTCTAGTTTTCTGTTCCCCAGTAAGTTGTCTTTTTTGTCACAGGTTTCAGTAACCCCCTTGCCTTCATTTCCCCCAAATCTACCATTTGCCTCTCCCTGAGGGTTCCAGAATGGTTTCTAGGATTTTTGCAAAGCAGTACCTTGAAGGCTTCCCTTTACCTGCACCCTCAACAAGCACTCTGTTTCCTGACACCTTCCTGAGCCTCAGTTTCACCTCACATGTTTTCTACAAAATCCTGTTTTGGAAGGAAGTGGTTAAACATGAGCGCAGCTTCTCATGTCCTTGTCTGCATCCACAATGATGGATGTATTCGCTCAGGACAAAATTGTACATAGAAAACATCTCCTCCTGTAATCTTTACAGCATTGCATCACTAAGTATATTATTCACTTCTGCTGCATTAGAGAGGTGTTTAAAAACACTTCTCTTCCTTGCCTGAGATCTGAAATAAATAAGACATAAGAAACTGAATAGTGAGACATAGACCAAACTAAATCTGTACCTTTATTTCCAATAAAAATGCTATTGGAATATGCATATTTATTCCATATATATTCATATATGTGTGTGTATATACATGTTCCCAATATATTCATGAATACAAATCTATATAAATACATATATTACATATAAATATATATTTATATTTACATAAGGCATTCTGACCCTAGAGGTCACAATATAAATATATATTATATATATAATTATATAAATATATGTTCATGAATATACGTGTTTAATATATAATATATAAAATATATTCATGAATGAAAAATATAGGCAATTCGTCTAATACTGGACTCCAGAATTAGACCTAACTATCTTTTCCTAGGCAGTGCTTGACTGAAGCTAGCTGAAAAAAAATTAAAATCAAAAGAGCTAGTCAGCTTTGTTAATGGTCTGGCAAAGTCTGTCTTCCTTCCAAGCTAGAGAGAGGGATGGCACTACTTCATTATTATCTCTGAGTCATCTAGAGCCTAGAGCCTTTCCTTTCTTTGATTTAGTTTTATTACTACGTGGCTTTTACATTTATCATTCAAGAAAAGATTACTGATGAGGTGATGGGGATAGGTAAAGGTGGATTCCAACAAAACATAGTGAAAAAATAATAGTCATTGCGGGGAGCTTCCCAGGCATGCGTCAAAAGGGAAAAGGGACAGGTGGAGAGGGTTTAAAGAGAGCAGGTACATGTTAGAAGTCACTTGACAGGATCAGGATAAGATGTAGCAGGAGGATGATCCCAGGTGCACCTACTCAGGAGCTAATCCCACCTGGAGCACCTGCACTCTGTTGAGGACGATGCTGGGAGTTGAGATTCAGCTGCCACATGCACAACCAACAAAAACCTGCTCCTTGGTATTTAGAGCAGTGCTATAAATACCATATAACATATAATACAACCCATAATGGGAGCCACAGAGGAAATTAAAAATCCCCAGATGCTACCTGGAAAAAGTGAAATGAAACAGGTGAAATACACTGTAAAAATGGATTTTGTCAAAATAATACATCCAAAAGATTGTAATTTTAATGCAGAATCAATGTAAACTATGAAGTATTTTGCTTTTTAAAAGATGCCAGTTTCAAAATCTGCTGTGTATTTCAGTTACACCATTCCACAATACTGTCTAGCCACATTTAAAGTGCTCATGAGCCCCATACACTGGAGGTTACTGTATTGCAGCTCAGACTTAGCAGGTCCTTGAATTTTAAACTTGTTTTATCCTCTATCCTCATTGTTAATGCTTGTAGAGTGCTGATGCTGTCTGGGGGTTTCATTTTCACTTATACTGTGGAGTTTAACAAACTGATACGGTATAATTCTAAAGACTGATAAGGCAGTGGGTCTGAAATACACATATCCATGTCACGGATATGTGTAAATCCTGACAGAAATCCTTCCCTTTAACTTTGAGCAATGGCTGAAGCATATTTGAGCTGAATAGGACCAGAGAGCAGAGTCCGTTTTAAAATTAGTTTAGGCAAAATTTAAGAGTGAGCTAACTCTTGATTAATCCAAAAACGTTTCTCAAAAGAAATCTCATTTCGGACTTTATCTCAAGGTTGGAAGTAATGGCTTGGAGTCTAATGAATGAAGATTACAGAAGGCTTTGAGGGAAACATGGAATCGCTGGTGGAGTAAGATAGAAACAGCTTTGTGATGTGTCCTGGAATAAGTTAAGAAAGAATTTTAAAAAGTGATTCTAGGGACCTGGCAGTTATGATCTGTTACGTGAACTGAAGGAATTTCTCAGACTTCTCCATCTTTATGATGTATTCTTCTTATCTGAGACGTTGACTCAGCCAGAAAGCAGTAGAGGTGAGATAATATATGCTATATTATCAATATAGCATAGAGAAAGCACATATTTTGAACAGATGTCCTGCTTAGTGTCAGTGTAAAGGATTAAATGACATGCAACGTCCTGCAGTCTTGAGCCCACGAGGTAGAGGGTTAAGGTGCTTGTTGTGGTACAGCCGCTTGTTCAGCAGCTCTGCAGTGTCACCTGGGGCAAATCCCAGCTCTGTCAATTGGGCGCTCTGCGTCTTTGTTCAATTTATTTAATCTCTCTGGCCTCAGGTTTTTTATCTGAGTAAAAATGCCTGCTTGAGAAATGTATTGTAAAAAGTAAAGGACATAACCCAGGTAAAATGGTTAGCAAAGAGTCTGACGCATAGATAAATTCTAAAAATATCAGCTACTATAATTACTGTTTCTATCTCCTCTCTCTTCCCCCCTAAGCACAATTTTACATTTTAGAACTGAGTGCCCACAGAAAAATGGCAAGCAGTTTGGAAGACAATTCATGTAAACTATAGGATTTCAAGATTGGTGGCTCTTAAATAAAATACATTTTTTTTCTGAATTACTGATATTCTTTAAGAAACCAGCAGAGTGTCTTGAGAGAAATGGTTAGGGGCTCAGGCAAAAGGAAAAGAATGCCTAGCAAAAGAAAGGCCTGTATGGCAGTGGGTCACTTTATTTTACACACCACCCCTTGGACTGAAATACTGGGAAAACTACATCTAAACTATATCTGCAACAGGCACATTCATATCCATGTGCATGTAAATCACTGACAGAAGGAGCACCTTCATCTCAGACAGACTGCCACTTTAAGTTCCAGCTCCCTTTCTAACCTCATGTCTGCCAAGGAAATCACTTCTCTCCTAACAATAAGCAACCAGCAAGAGCAGACAGTAAAACAGATCAGACAGCTCAGGCACAGAAGGAGCGGGGAATGTCTATGGGGAAACCACTAAGCTTCACACTCATGCAATGGTCCCCAGTAAAACAGTGGGTCCTAATAAGCACATTCCTTTCCCTTCAGGTGCATGAAGATAGGGAAGCTCAAAGCAGACTTGGGAATATGCCTGCAGCTTCAGGAAGATGTATGGGAACAGACATATAACTCTCCCTCCCAGATAAGCCAGACAGACACAGAAATATTCTGAATATGTGATAAGCTCTCCCACCTGAATCCATAAAAACTCTTAGTAAGAGGGAGCACCTCTGACCTAACTCGGACAGAAGCCCCTCTCATATTTATTCTCCAAAATAAACGTATCTTTGGCTGTTGAGCCACTTTTCATGTTTCTTTACTCTTTCTTTAATTCTTACAATAACATGGCTAGCACGAAAATATATGTCTAGCAATAATCCAGACCTAGATGATTTCTAGCAAATGGAGTAGCATCTGTCTGCAAGTGATGGAGATTTTAGCTTAGTCACTACAATTGTAGATTTTAAGAAAGAAAGGTGATAATCAGAGTTAAACACAAAGCAATTGCAAAGTGTCAGTGTTTACATGCCTTATATATATTCTTATTATTAACTTTCATGACAAGTCTAGAAGTTATGTATTACTACCATTCCTCTGGTTTAGATGTGGAGACTCCATCACAGAGGAATTCAGTGACTTCTCAAAGGTCCCACACTGTATGTGGGGAAGGTGGAATTGGACTCTGAACACTTTGGCCCATGTCACATGCTATCCATTCCTTTCTAACTTGTGAGAAAAATTAATATTTTCCAAGCACCTAACCTAGAATGGAGAAACAAATTTTGGAACATGAATTAAACCGTATTTATTTTTTTGATAAACATGTGCTTGACCCCTCAAGAGTTTGAGTGGAGCAGGGGCACTGGTTGCTTGGACACGCTCTGCTTTTCTCATCAAAGCAGGTGACATGGTTTGTACAAGAGAGAAGGAAGCTGCTGGCCTTCAGCTACCTCCCCTTCTTCCACCTGTGCCTCTGTGCAAGGCAGGTGCAGCTATGTTGACGGACCTGCAGCTACTCAGGGACTGCAAGCTGGGGGTTGACAGGAATCAAGGCAGAAGGTTCCCAAGGAGGAAATGTGACGGCAGCTCCTCAGCATTCTTTGTGTATGCAAATGAATATGCATTTTGTTTAATCTGAGCACTGACAAAAATGACAAAAGATTCTAATCCCAAAAGACAGACTCTCAAACACCGTAATCTCAAATGTTGAAATCCCAGAAAAACAAAAACCTGAAAATATAATTCTGGAAAAATATTTTTAAATTAGGTAAAAGATACGTATTTTTTTATAAAGGTGGTTTATTTGAAAAAAAACAACAACACAGCAGAACACTTTGTAAGCTACTTGGTGCAGTACAGGAGGCTATAATACAGCATGTATTTCCAAGCCGACGTACACACACTAGTGACAATTGCACAGGAATAACAGTTATGAGTGAACCAACCATGCTCATGAAGCAGCGGATCAAAATTCAAAATGTACCAATGCATGCCAGCGTAGCTGCCAACTGTGTGCACTGTCTTTTATGGTTGAAGTCATCAGAAATAGTGTGATAAGCAATCGAAGTCCTTCCATCAATTGAAAACCATGATGGGCCAGGCATGGTGGCTCACGCCTATAATCCCAGCACTTTGGGAGGCTGAGGTAGGTGGATCACGAGGTCAACAGATCAAGACCATCCTGGTCAACATGGTGAAACCCCATCTCTACTAAAAATACAAAAAATTAGCTGGGCATGGTGGCGCGTGCCTATAATCCCAGCTACTCGGGAGGCTGAGGCAGGAGAATTGCCTGAACCCAGGAGGTGGAGGTTGTGGTGAGCCGAGATCATGCCATTGCACTCCAGTCTGGGTAACAAGAGAGAAACTCCATCTCAAAAAAAAAAAAGAAAGAAACGAAAACCATGATGAGTTTCTCTGGGTGACCACCAGATATGGAGTCACCCAGAGAGCTGAGATCTGGCGAAATTTTGTCTTTCCCAAATGCAGATGTACAGAGGACATCTCTTCATTTATTCAGGAAGTTTCAACATTTGTACCATGGATATGTGATGCTGAGGCACAAAGTCCATGATGTGACCATGCAGTTGTGTGGAGTCAAATTTGCACACACAAAAAAAATTTAACTAATTAGAACTCTCTAATACTTTCTGCACAATTTAGAATTAGAAATGATATGGCATTTGATATTAGAAATTATGAGATGAATTGCATAGCCTCATAATATAAATTGTAAATTCATATTTACTATATAAATATATTTATATAAATATATATTTATATAAATATAAATATAAATAATAAAAATAAAATATATTTATATAAATATAATATATATTATATTTTATTATTTATATATTATATATTTATATATAATATATAATATATAATTTTATATATTATGTATTATTAATATATATTATATATTAATATTAAAATATATAATATTATATTATAATATATTATATATAATATATAAATATATAATATATTATATATATAATATTATATAATATATAAATATATAATATATTATATATTTATATATTATATATAAATATAATTGTATTATACAATATAAATTGTAAAAAATAGTGCTGAAAATTTAAAATAGTGGTAAAACTTTAAAAAAGAAATCTAGAAGGAAACTTCAGCATATATAAAAAATATGTTTTCGGGTAGATACAGATAATTGTACGGAGATCATCCAGCAAGGCTGGCTGATCTTAGTCACTGAGTTCATTCTGAAGGCTTCATCGGGATGAATATCTAGTTTTGTTCTTTTAGGACATGTCTCCTGTGATTTCTGTTATTGTAATTTCAGGGTTTTAAACATTAGGAATTTTGACTTTAAGGAGTTTCGTCTTTTGAGACTCAGCAATCGGGATTATGACATTTGGGATTGTGTTTTTCAGGATTGTGAACCATACCCAACTAAAACTGCTGTTCTTGGTCTCTGATAAACATGACTTCCAGCAACCTCATGGATATGAAAAACAAGCACACAAAAATATATGCACATAAACTTAGCTCAAGAGAGCCCTTAACCCAGGGAGGATGGTTTGGCTGAAGGGTCTTCCTCACATGTTACTTAGAGGTTAAATCTGTTTTGCTGAAGCTCTTTCTTAACAGAGTGAGACAAACCTGAACGAGACAAAGCAGGGAAAGGTCTAGGTACCCAAAGTTTTCCTCCTCTGGGGAAAGGCTTTTTAGGATGGAGGATTGAATTAATCTTCATCTTTTCTCCCCTTTCCTTCTCATAGCCCCAGATCCTTCACTAAAAGCTTGGACGTCCTCGTCCTCCAGCAAGCTTGCACTCTTGGGCTGAGGTCTGAGAGTTGGAGAATGCTCAGAGGCAGGCTCAGTGCCGCTGCGGGCTCGTGCATCTTCTCTGCCCCTGGCTCCGTCATCTCAGGCAGCCAATTGAGGCCAGAGGAAATTGCAAAATGTCTGAGAGGTAGTCAGTCAGTAGTTTATTATTCCCCATTTATTTTCTATTTTCATCCACTGGAATCTTTTTAGGTACCTATGAATTACTGAAGCAGGAAAGCAGAAAGGGTGGCGAGATCGCGTGACTAAATATTTTACTTAGACTAATCTTCTTTGGCAGGTGTTATGTTATGAACTTTACATGCTTTTATACAATCCCATTCAAAATTTTTATAAGAAATTTTATGTGACCCCATCCCAAAATTTCATGGTAAATATTAATGGGTAGTTTTTCCAGGCATGGAAGCAAATTCTCTGAGGGGTTAGGTGTCATGTCCAAGGCTTAAAGGAGTGGCTGGTGTAGCCAGCTCTGACTTGGTGCTTCTCTACATTTCCTTCCAACTGCAACTTCTTTGGGGCAGTTGAAGAGACATTTTGTTGTCTGTTGCCATTTGTTTGTTTCTGTTTTGCTCGGAGGCATGATCAGTAAACCACAGAAAGCAACAGCATATGAACCATTATTAGAAAGTAAAGCCCCTTGCTGAATCAAATTTCACCCTTGTTTTTGTCTAAACACGCATATTTGAGGTAAGTATTCACCTAAACGTGTCAAAACACACTGTCAGTACTTTCCAACAGTTGCAGACAAAAATGGGGCATAGCAGCTGTCTTGAGTATTTTTTAAGACCGAACTGATTTATATGTATTTTGGGACAGTTGCATTTTCTTGGAAGAATGAAGGGCCAAGATGCCACTAAATAAGGTAGCAGTGGCAGTAGCTCTGATACCTTCAATAAAACATGCTAAATGTGTGCTCACTGTTTCATTTAGAGCTATCTGAGGTTGTGGATTTCTTTAATTGTCTTACATAATGTGACTAAGTCTTACATAATATAACTGCAAATGGCAATACGGTACCTGCTAGTTCTTTAGGAAATGTCAGTCAAGGATTTTTAATAGCAGACATTCTGCTACTAGTGATGAAAAAGCAGGAAAACTAGGGAAGACACAGCCAGAGGGGAGGAGAACGAAGAGAAGTCATGCTTTTTATGGGTTCCTATAAATTCTGTGATATTTAAAACACAGCTGTGTTTTTATCAATTATGTTACAGCAGTAACATTGTAAAATGAATCTTAAATGATCCATCACGTCAGGACAAGAAATACGAAGTAAGATTGAATGAGACAGTTTTTATATAGGAAACCTAGCTTTAAATTGTTTGAGTGGTTTTAGACAATTTGATTTTAGGCACTTTTCTTGCATACTTTGCAATAACCAACTCCACTGTAAATCTTATCAAAATTGAAAACAAAACTATGTATTCAAAAAACTCAGTCTTAGATTGTAGTAAACCTGGTTTGTATACATGGTTTGCATCTTTGCTGTGCTACAGGCTTTCCACTAAGCACATTATTCACATTATTTAATCCCATAAAATCTTGTAACAGTTTTAAAAAATAATCACAAGTGCCTCTGCCCATTATTTTCAGATTTGTGGGTACTTTATAGTATTTTAAAAATTCTTTTATCCCATGGAGGTACCATGTTAAATTATAGAACTGTAACGATGAATTTGTCTAGTGCCAGAATGAATCCACACCCAGGTAAAGGCCCATCTTTATGATGAGCAGTAATGTGAAGTGTTTACCAGCAAGGACTTTGTCGTTCTAGCGCCAGCCTCATCACAAGCTGGCACAGCTCAGACGAGCTATTTTCTTGCAAAGCCTCAGGTTCTGAATCTGTTAAAGTGGACTATTACTTTCAATCTCACAAGGCTGGCAAAGATTAGATGAGGTGCTCTGGGTGCTCCTCAGTACCAATAACTGCTGTGAGGATCACATCCTGGTCTTTGAAGAGTAAGAAAGGAAGGGGAGCAGGGATCAAAAGAAGCCAACTCGGTGCCTAAAACGCTTCTCAGAGGCTGAAGTCACAGAGCAGAGAACATTTGTATTCTCCTTTAGAAGACTAGTGTTGAATCATACACATTTCCATGTTCATTGACATACCTTGATTCACAATATTATACAAATTAATCTTTCTCTGTATAATTGAATGTACTGCTTCCCAAGTTCACATCCACATGCAATGCTGTAATTAGATTCCCTGCACATACAGCACTGCTTCTGTTGCTTCCGTTAGATTATTTCCTAAGGACAAAATTCTAGGAGTGTTCTTTATGCTTGCTGAATGAATGTCTAATTCTATGGCAGTTCACCACAAGCACTATAGGTGTAGATACTTGTGTTTCTTTTTAATTTTCTGAGTTTGATGGCATTGAAATGATACGCCAAAGTTGCTTTTATTGCCTTTGATTTCCAAGAGACATCAGTATTTCTCCATGTCTTTTTAGTATTTGTGTCTGTTAATTCTTTCTTCCAAGGAACATTGATTGAGGACCTAAAAAGTATCAGCACACTTATCAATCAGGGCCAGTAAACATTTTTTTTTGGTCAAAGATCAGATAGCAAATATTTTGTCTTCATGTTGTATGGTCTCTGCTTCAGCCAACCTGTTTTGTCTTTGATCAGATAGCAAATATTTTGTCTTCATGTTGTATGGTCTCTGTTTCAGCCAACCTGTTTTGTCTTTGTAGAGCGAGGGCCTCATCGCCGCCACCTAAACAAACAGGCATGGCTGTGTTTCAGTAAAACACAATCTATAAAACCAGATGCTTGGCTGGAGGTAACCCACAGGTTGTAATTTGTCAGCATTAGTTCTAGCTGCTGTGGCTGCATTATGAACATAGCAAGAAAGAATCCCAGTCTTTACAGAAATATCATTTTAATGGGTGGAGATAGACAACATAAATAATTAAGCAAATGAGAAGCAACAGGTTAACTTTGCCATCTTTCCTGTTGAAATAAGTGCTTGAAAATGCTCTCATTAAGAAGCTAGCATGCAGTTAAGAGCCATGGTGACCATCTGCCTTGTCATCATCTGGGCAAGACTGTCCTGGTCTTATCAACTAAGGTCCCATATCCTGGAAACCATTCTGATATTGCAAAACCAGAATGTGGTGACCTCTCATGATGGTGACAGAGTAAGCCCTATGAGAATATCAGAAATGTGGTTCTGACAGAGGAAACAACCAGGTGTTTGGCCATGAGACAAGAGTGTATGGTGAGCAAATGAAGAATGAGATCATGGAGAGTGTAGCCTGAGCAGATGGGGTGATTGGTGGGTTATAGGAGAGATGCTCAGAAGATAAGAGAGGGGAAAGGTCCCAGAGGGTCCCAGAGGATAGGAGTGGACCCTGTATATCAACCTGCAGACTTGAACCTCTGTGCTGAGCAGTGTGGGAGCACGGTGCGGGGATTTGAGAAGAGAAATGGCATCATGTGATACAGCATTTAAAAGGATTACTCTGGCTACTTGATGAGAACAGACATACGCTTTCCCATAGAGGAAGGACTTTTAGACATCAAATGATCTTAATTGTGATTGCCCACCCCTGGCTTTTCAGGGTAGAAAATTCATGATAGGAATAATTGTTAAGACAGGGTGCTAAGAACCCTGGGTTAGCAGGAAAGGCTATATAACTTCACACATCTGCAATAAGGGGAAAGTAAGAAAATCTTGGCAAAAGGTAGATGACAGATGATGTTACATGAGCGATAACAGCAGCAGGGGAGATTGCAAGACACATTTGAACTCAGGATGCCATTTAAAGAAAGTGCCAATGGAATTCCCCATAGTGGTTGTGGCATAGGAGAGACATGGAAGAGTCACAGATGACCAGAAGTTTGTAGTTTTCCTTGAAGAGGTCCCTTACGTTCCTGTAAGTTGTATTCCTAGGTATTTTATTCTCTTTGTAGCAATTGTGAATGGCAATTCATTCTTGATTTGGCTCTCTTTCAGTCTGTTATTAGTGTATAGAAATGCTTGTGATTTTTGCTACCATCTCACGCCAGTTAGAATGGCTTTCATTAAAAAATCTGGAGACAACAGATGCTGGAGAGGATGCGGAGAAATAGGAACACTCTTACACTGCTGGTGGGAGTATAAATTAGTTCAACCATTGTGGAAGACAGTGTGGCAATTCCTCAAGGACCTAGAAATAGAAATTCCATTTGACCCAGCAATCCCATTACTAGGTATATATCCAAAGGACTATAAATCGTTCTACTATAAGGACACATGCACAC
>CM052661.1:3159420-3170380 GCA_028533165.1 Leontopithecus rosalia | reverse complement strand
AGGGGAGGGATGGCATGTGGAGTAATGCCAAATATGGGTGAAGGGGCAGAAGGCAGCAAAACACACTGCCACGTGTGTACCTATGCAACTATCTTGCATGTTCTGTACATGTACCCCAAAACCTAAAATGCAATAAAAATTAAAAAAAGAAAAAAGAAGAGTCACAGATGACAGCCGGCATCTTCTCCTACAACACTGGAAGAATGGAGTTACCATGTATTGAGATGGAGAAGACTGTGAGAATTGTAGATTTGAAAATGCAAAGGTAGAAATTGCCATTACAAGGTTAGAAAGTCCGGATTACTATTTAGACGTCGTATGGATACGACACTTAGGGAGTTGGATACATACAGCTGGAATTTAGGAGGGATATATGGAACTGAAGGACACTCTGAAAACCGTCCACAAACAGATGACATAGACAGCGAGGCCTGCTGCGGGGGAGGACGGAGGTGGTGAAGCACAGCTACCTATCTGTTGCTGTGCTCACTAGCTGGGTGTAAGGGTCATGCATACACCAAACCTCGAGACACAAGATTGATGCAAGTAAGAAATCTGCATGTGTACCCCTGAAACAAAAATAAAAGTTAAGAATAAAAAATAAATCCAGAGATCAAACTGGATGAAATCAGCAAGGCGATAAATAAATGTAATGTAAGGAAGAGGTAAAGAGACTGATTATTGGACGCTTTACCAAGATTGGAAGGTGAAATGAAACTGGTGTGATGGCTGAGAATAACTGGCTGAAAATATTAGAGAAAGCCTGGCTGGTAGTGCATAAAGGGACTAGTGAGTAGAATGGCATAAAATCATATGCAGTCAGCCCTCCTCACTGGTGGGTTTTGCATCCACACATTCTCGTGAATGAAAAGTATGTATTTTTAAATCTATGAAATGCTACATTGTTGCTATGTCTACAATGTAACTAGGCATATGATGGCTGCATCTGTACCAGCCATGTACTTTTTTTACCTTGTCATTATTCCATAAATAATACATTATAACAACCATTTCTGTGACATTTATATTCAGTATTATAAATAATCCAGAGATGATATAAAATATATGGGGGAAGATGTGTATAACTTATATGCAAATAAAATTGCATTTTATGTAAGGGACTTCAGCATTGTGGATAGCAGAGCCAATTCCCAATGGATGGATACTGAAGGATGATTGCGTTCACATTTTTCCATTGTAATGTTTTTTGTTTTAATGTTGTACTACAGTTTTATTAGATGTAACCACTGGCAGAAAATAAGAAAAAAAGGATACAGAAAACTCTGTACTGGCAACTGAGATGACTTCAGAGAAGACATCCAGATTTCCATCAGAGGAAGAAAGAAAGGAAAATATGTCAAAGAACAAAAGTCGAAATGTAGGAAATTCTGCTTGTAACTCACTTTCAGTTTTCGAGGAAGCAGTGGAAGACATTCAGGATCATAGGAAGAATGATATTAGGGAGTCAGAAAATAAGATGTGTATGACTTTAGGGTGATGAGGGTTGAAGGAATAAAAGGCAACCTGGGAGACCAGGGCTTTTTTCAGGGACTGTAGTTAAAGGAAGGCAAAGGATATACAGGAGTTACCTCTTAATGGCCTCAGCACGAAGTAAGTGGGGGTGAGTCTATGAGAATAGGAAGGAGGAGGATGGAGCAGGAATGGTCCATGTCTCTGGATTCCTTTCATTCTGGCCTCTGGAGTAGTGGACACCTGTAGAAGTGGCATGTCCTGATCACCAGCCCTTTGTGGCCCTTCCTTTCTAAATAATAACTCCTAGTATTCAAACTAAATATTATATTGTATATATGAGTATATTTCTTATTTCTTTCCTGGATGTTTTCCCATGCAATTATAAAAATTGAGGTAGAATTACATATCCTATAGTATACCCTGCGTTTTATAAATGTAACATTATAACAGAAATTAGCTGAAAAAATATTATAAATGTTTGGTAAACACATTTGATCATCTTATGGTTTGAATGTATCAGCTTATTTAATGATTTATCTGCTACTGAATATTTAGATTATTTCCATTTTTCTTTATGATAAATAGGGCAGTTTGCCTCTAAGTAGTGTTTATTCTGTATTTTAAGTTATGTTCATAGACAGATTTCTAGCAACATTTATACCTAGGAAAAGAGCATAACAATTTTAAAGTTGAGAAATAAACTTTTTAAAGTTTGAAATTCCTTTGGAGGAAATAGAAATCAGTTCACTCTGATTTCTGCTTACATTTGGAACTTTCCCCACTTATAGTAATAAGTAGATTCAAATTCATCTCTCCTTAAATGCCTTATCTTCTTCTTGGATTAACTCAATGGCATTCAAACATCTTTTAGCTGTACAACTTTTTTCCAAATGCAATATTTTATGATAATAAAGAAAACAGATTCATTTCTTTTTTTTTTTTTTTTTTGAGATGGAGTTTCGCTCTTGTTACCCAGGCTGGAGTGCAAAATCTCGGCTCACTGCAACCTCCGCCTCCCAGGTTTAAGCAATTCTCCCGCCTCAGCTCCCGACTAGCTGGAACTACAGACACCCGCCACCATGCCCAGCTAATTTTTGTATTTTTAGTAGAGACAGGGTTTCACCTTGTTGACCAGGATGATCTTGATCTCTTGACCTCGTGATCCACCTGCCTTGGCCTCTCAGAGTGCTGGGATTATAGGCGTGAGCCACTGCACCCAGCAGGAAACAGATTCTTAAAAATAATTACTCTGATGAAACTTTGGTATGGGGAGCAAACCTACCTACTGACTATTTTGTCATTTGTAAACATTAACTCTTTGCGATGGAAGTCATAGGAGAACAGTTTAAAAATTACTGATTCATATGTTGTTTGCTAACTTTTACAATCAAGTATTTATCTGTAAGTTTCAACAGTAACTTCTATTTTTGTTCTGTAACATGAGTAAACAAGGAGAGATAGCATTTATTTAATTAGATCCCCAAATTTCAGATTGCAAATTAAAAGAACATTATTTAGATATAACACAATTATATTACTGTCTGAAAACATTGATATATTTTAAATATTTTTAGTATCCATGGAATAAAAGGAGCTTCCATTACATTAATATATCACCTAAAAATTGGGCAGAATAATTGTGTTTGTTTTAATAATTACCCATTTTAATACATTTTATATTTTATGTGTGGTATCTCAGTTAATGATGAAACTTGAACTAATTTTTCCAGCTGTACAACTTGCTCATACTTATTTTTTTTTTAATGTTGTGCTGTAACTATTTTTTTTCTCTGCCTGCCTTTACTTCATTTCATGCTGCTCTGGTGAGTTTAAAAACAAACAAAAAACTTCCTGGACTTGTGGTTTACCTGCTTGCTGAAAATAAGCAATATGCAAATATACTCCCTATGGATTACTATGATTATGAAACGTTTTTCTTGGTAATTAATTTTTATCTGAAATATCATTCTAAGAGTTCATGAAGCTGTTCTTTTTTATTTTTATTTTATTTTATTTATGATTTTTTTATGTTACTTGGTTCACACTTCTTTCTTTTCCCTGGAGTTTTAAAAATTTTACTGTAAGTTCTTACAGACTATTTTTTAAACCTCATTCTTTAAAGAGCCACATAGCTCTGTAACTAACTTTTCTTCTTCTATTCTTGGAGAGGATACGGTTTGATGCCATACATAGCCCCCTAAATACATTTCTGTCATAGTCCCAACACTTGCTAAAGGCAACTGAATGGAGGCTTGTTTGTGACTGATACACTATAGGAAGGCCAGAGTCATTCACTTTTCATTCATCACATGAAGAAAGCAAAGAGGAAGAAAGAATGCTTCCTGAGTATCAGGCTGGCTCCTAGGAACAGGTGTGCAGGAGTGCAAGAACAGGCTCATAAGGTTTGCATGCCATTGCTTTGCAGTCAGCAAGCACGGACAAGGAAAACACACAGGATGGAGAGGCGGGAAGTAATGTGGGTGAGTGCTCTTTTAAATATGGTGGTCAGACAAGGTGGGCAGCAAAGTGCCTGGTGAAGGGCTCTGAAGTCAGTCAGGAGATGCCACTTCTCAGGCAAGGTGGTCAGTGCAAAGGTGTTGGGGCAGGAACATAGGTGCCCTGGCCGTAGGAAGCACTGTGGCTACACCCAGGGAGAAAACAAGGAAATGGGAGTCAGGTAAGAGAGGAGCCTAAGGAGGTGGAGGATAAAGAATAGCAGAAGCTGAGAGTCCAGTTCACATAATGCCTTTCAGGGCCTGGTAAGCTCTGGTTTTATTTTGAGTGGCGATGTGAGCAGTTTACAGCTTCAAATAGAAAATATACAGAAGGCACGTTCTAATGCCATTGGGTATTAGTGCTTGATTATACTGAGAAAAGCTAAAAGCCTTGGGTTCTCTGGGTCACAAAAGAAACATGAATGGTGATATAAGCCATGATAATTAGTGGTCAGTTGCTTCTGATTCCATTCTGGACTTCCTGTTATAGAAATCAGACATTGTGATATTGCTATCTACATGAGCAGATTAAAAGGAAAAGGACATAGACTAGTGTTGCTCCCTCTCTTGCTTTACCATGGATTGGACAAAGGGAAGGACCAATTCTAAATAAAACTAATATCCTGAGAATATTGTCTTTGTGTATTTCTTTTTTGAGACAGGGTCTCACTCTGTCACCCAGGCTGAGTGCAGTGGGATTATCTTAGCTCACTGCAACTTCTGCCTCCCAAGTTCAAGTGATTCTCCTGTCTGAGCCTCCTGAGTAGCTGGAATTACAGGCACATGCCACCACACCCAGCTAATTTTTGTATGTTAAGTAGAGATCGGGTTTCACTATGTTGGCCAGGCTGCTCTTGAACTCCTGGCCTCAGGTGATCCATCTGCCTCAGCCTTTCAAACGCTTTTGATTTTTTGTTTATTCCTGAGTCAAGATCCTGTTGGTGAATGAGACTTCCTCCTGCACACAAACTTGGTATATTTCTACCCCGGAAATGTTAGCAATCGCAAGGGAATGCACCCAAAAACATCATGGGGAGTTTGCAGTACATAATCATTTGTGGTCGATACATGAATGTCAGATCTTCCTCTGGTCCATGCTTCCTTCTCTTCCATCTGTGGGGAATACACGCTCCCTCTAGCTCATTCCTTGAGTAGTTCCTTTCCTTCAAATCTGGCCTAAATATTGTATTTTCAGAAAAGCCTTCCCTACTCATCCTAGTAGAGAATTGGTTTTCATATGTATTGAATGAATAAATTAATTAACATAAATGCATGGTTCTGCAAAGTCAAGTTCTAAGCCAATTCCCAGTGATTTTGGCAGCTGACTCCTGTTCATGGGGACCAGGGAATTAAGAGGCAGTGCTTATGCTAGCAGTCCTGGGTCTATTAATGCAAAGTGAAAATGAAATTTTGACCCTGTTTATTCTAATGTTAATGTTTGCTTGTATACAGCAACTCGCTTCCAAATATTTAGCTGAAACAAATCAAATGAGGGAGTCTTGAAGGTTATTCTGTTGTCTGAGGAAGGAATAAAGCACCACATACAGTATCCACAGGAGACACCCTTCAACTGAGAGTGAGTTGGTCACTGCCAGCGTCATAATCCCATGCAGAATGTCCTCAGACAATAAAACACAATTAAGAAAATAATCAAAGAATGAGCCAATTCATTGAGAAAGGCAAGTGTCTCACTGCATGATTTGAAACTGGAAATAACTCAGTGTGGATTGTCAGCCACCAGGTTGAGGCTATGACCCTGCAAAGCCCTTTTGTACCTAACTGGTTGCAGACGGCGTGGTGACCACCTGGCCACTTGTCTGTATTCAAGGAGTCAGACCTGACCTTGCATTTTATTTTCTGCAATTACGATAAACGTCTATAGGTTTGAAACTTTGTTATTATTTTGTTTTCCTTAAGTAATTAAGGAGCAGGTGATATTTGATTACATGAATAAGTTCTTCAGTGGTGATTTCTGAGATGTTGCTGCACCCATCACCTGAACAGTGTACACTGCACCATATATGTTGTCTTTTATCATCACCTCCCTCCCACTTTTCCCCTCAAGTCCCGAAAGCTCATTGTAATCCTTCTTATGCCTTTGTATCCTCATAGCTTAGTTCCCACAAATCAGTGAGAACATACATTATGAGGTTTTCCATTTCTGAGTTAGTTCACCTTTAACCGTAGTCTCCTGGGCCGAGCCCTGTGGCTCATGCCTGTAATCCCAGCACTCTGGGATGCCAAGGTGGGCAGATCACGAGGTCAGGAGTTCCAGACCAGCCTGACCATCATGGTAAATGCCCCATCTCTACTAAAATTACAAAAAATTAGCCAAGTATGGTGGTGAGCGCTTGCGATCTCAGCTACTTGGGAAGCTGAGGCAGGAAGATCACTTGAACCCAGGAGAGAGAAGTTACAGTGAGCCAAAATCGTGCCACTGTACTCCACCCTGGGCAACAGTGCAAGACTCCATCTCAATAACAACAACAAAAAGGAACAGTGTCTCCAGTCTCACCCAGGTCAGCTTTGAAACCTGATCAGCTGAATCATTTTAAGAAAATATCTATTTAATACACAAATTTATTGAAATC
This sequence comes from Leontopithecus rosalia, assembly GCA_028533165.1. Classification (NCBI taxonomy): domain Eukaryota; kingdom Metazoa; phylum Chordata; class Mammalia; order Primates; family Cebidae; genus Leontopithecus; species Leontopithecus rosalia. Next base: position 3,163,821 of record CM052661.1, on the reverse strand, counting down.
TAAAATATATTGCAGAATGGTAAACTCAAAGAAGGAAAATCCCAAACAAATGTTTTGTATATAATGGCAAATTATATGTTGTTGTAAATACTACTTCATTTTTACATCTTCCTTATTACTAAATATAACACAAAATCCAGATATTTATTAGATAAATTAGGCAATTATTTTTCTACTATAAATTAGGCTTTTCTTTTCAGAAAGATTCATGGCAGAATTTATTTTAAAACAAAAACAGCAGCATCTCTAATATATTTTAAATATGTAGTTTGTTGATACACTCTGTCGGAAACACATTATATGTTCTACATCTACAATGATTAAGGATTCAAAAGTTTCATTCATTATTCATGAATGTTATCAGGAGATTTCTAGATGTTAAACTATTTCTTGACAAAATATTGAAGAATTTTTTTAAATCTCTCATAGCAATTATATAAATACAATACCACAATTATATTTAGAGGTCTGTATTTCTTAGTCTTTATACTTAAGTAGAAATATACATATGCATATACCTTAATGTGGACCAATTTGTTCTGCCTTTTCACCGAGCAGACATTATACCCTTTTTTATTCTGTTTTGCAATAGAATGTTTATGCTGATTAATTTTAATTTGATTTAGTTCATATTTTCTGAGTCTCCTAATGTTTTCCAGTTGATGGACTTTCTATTTTCTAAAAACAATTTTTTAAAATACTTCTCTTTTGGTATCTGTGAAATAGGAACCAAAACAAACACTTTATCACACAATTTTGAAGTGATCAAACAAAATAGTTTGCATAATGACCTTGGTATAGCGTATTAGACACCTAAAATGTACTCAGTAAACATCAGACCCCAAATTGGATAATTGGCCAAGGAATATGAGCCCTCTCCTTGTTACTCATAAGTTGATAAATTGCCTGAAGCATTATATTAATGCATGTTAATATTAGTAACATACAAATATATCAGTCTTATTCTTGGTTTTTATGTATTTTCATAATTTAGCTTTTTAATGTATATTAGATGGTATTTCAGTATTTTAATTTACATGCTATCATAATGAGAAAGGTTGAAACTCGGCCTATGTTTGTTTTTAATTTATTCTGGAATTCATTCTTATTTAAATTGGCTATTAAAATCTTTTTTCCATGTATCTCTTGCATCTTGTTTTTAAAAATACAACAAAATAAGTATTAATAATATCCTCTATGTTGCTGCAAATATTTTTATTGTGTTATTTTAATGATTATACATTTATTTTGAAAAATATAAACATGTAGACTGGTTTACTTATAATGTTACTTTTGCTTCACTAAAGTTCACAATTTCCGTTAGTTGAGCTAATGTTTAATTAGAAACCATATGTTTTATCTTATTGTGGCAAATTACCCATTATTTCGTACATTCAAACATTTGAATTTATGTAACAGGTATTTTGTATGAGGAAATATTTAAATTGATGTTTTTAAAATTTCTGTTCCATTATTCCAATAACTTTTGTTTAAAAATGTCTCTTCATTCATCACTTATGATGTACATTTAATTATATAGTAAATGTGGGTCCTTTCAACACATCTAAACTATAGGGATAAAGGTTTTTATTTCTGTCAGCAGAGTCTCTGTACCTTAGTGATATGTTGAAGCAATTTAATGTCTTTATCAACCAAACTGGAAGATAAGTTCATAAGTAAATATTACATCAAAAATTAAGAATTTAATTTTTCTTAGTCCAAATGTGCTTTGAAAACTCTCTCCTCTGTTGCATTACTTCTGAAATGGGTCAACATGTAGAGCTGCATAAACCTAAAAGTAGAACAAACTGATTTATTTTTAAAAACCTTTCGCTCACCAAAGACAGTAATTATGTGGCCCTTCCTCAAATGCTATTATGTTTACATATGTATAAAACGTTGCTGTTTATAAAATAAAATCCCTTATAAAAATAGTGAAGAAATTAAGAATTAAAAATTTTGTTAATTCACAAAAACACACACAAACACTAACACATATGCACATACACACGCAAACACGTATACATACAAAGACACATTACACTCAAACATATACACATAAACATGTAAATACACATACACAAGTACACACAAACACACAGGCTTGCATGCAGACACACACACACACACACATACACACACATGCACCAACACTAATTTTGCCTCAGTCTATACTAAAGATTTTTCTGTGATTTAAGCATTTTTTTCCAATGAGTAATAGCATGAACTCTTTTTGTTAGTGTTATGTACGTAATATTCAAGTAATCAATCCGATTATCTTAATAGAATTCTGCAATATTTTATGTGGAGTGCTAAACAAAGAATTCTAATACATCTTGCATATATTATTTATCCTGGCATAATTCTAACTTTAACTCATTCTGAAGTGTTCTGTGGGCATTAAAATATCTACTGAAGAAAATGCAGTAGTGACTGAAGGTTTGGGAGAATTGTTTTTCCTCTCTGCTACCTTATTTTAATTTCTCTTTTCCTTTATTTTTACTGACTTTTCTTTTTTGCCTTCCTTATGTCATCTAATCCTTTCCCAACGAAGTTACCATAAAATTGCAATACCTGGCCGGGTGCGGTGGCTCACGCCTGTGATCCCAGCACTTTGGGAGGCTGAGGCAGGTGGATCACGAGGTCAAGAGATCGAGACCATCCTGGTCAACATGGTGAAACCCTGTCTCTACTAAAGATACAAAAAATTAGCTGGGCATGGGTGGTGTGTGCCTGTAATCCCAGCTACTCGGGAGGCTGAGGCAGGAGAATTGCCTGAACCCGGGAGGCGGAGGTTGCGGTGAGCCGAGATCGTGCCATTGCACTCCAGCCTGGGTAACAAGAGCGAAACTCTGTCTCAAAAACAAAAAAAAAAATTGCAATACCTGTCTGCTGTAGATGTTCTGGTCTTACCTGGATTCAGTGAGCACAGTACTCCTGCTGGTCCAGTGAAGTAAGGATCTCCGTGATCCACTCATTCATCAAGTGAAGTTTTAGGAAAATGTAAATACTAAGTGTCTCAGATCTTAGATTCTGAGGATCCAAATATTAGACATACATGTGACCTTGGAGATTATTCAACTTAACCACTGCCGTTTTAAATAGGAGGAAGCTGCAGGACTGTGAGGTATGCTCATTTGATCAGTGCTGGTACTCAGGAGTGGCACCAGCACAGTTCTGTCAGCTGTTAAAATAATAAAACATTCTTATACCAGTTAACACATATCCACTGCCTGGAGCCCCACAAACTCCCCAGATACTGCCTGCAGGTTGTTGGACCTTCCAGCAGTGAAGAAACCAGAGGGCTAATGGCTGCAGGGTGAGGACGCAGGACCCTGCCCTGGAGCTGTGGCTGGTGTCCCTGTTTATGCTGCCTGTAAATACTCTTGTCAGATGGGTATAAATTCGCCTCTGGTCAAGGTTACTGAGATGCTTTCCCAGGAGAAGCCAGTTAAGCTTCTTATTCTATACACTTGCATTCTCTGTTTATTCTATACTACACACATAAATAAAACTATTTCATAGCTTTTTAAATAATAAACGGTGCTTCAGCTCATAGGTTGCTATGGCAAAAATTCGTAATCATTTGATGTCAGGATTTTTTTTTCTTTATTTTTTCCCTTCTAAAACTTTGAAAGGGGGAATTGCTTGCCAACAAGGTGAATTATAAAGAATGTATGCAGTTTCAGCAGTTGGATTTCAATTAATACATTTCATTAATCTTTCAACTACATCATTTTGGTTACCTGGACTTTGATAACTTTTCTTTGAATTCCACACATCTATGATATTTTCTTTTTATATAATAAAGATGATAGAACTCTTTTTCTTACATTGAGATGACTTAACTTTTGCAGTATGTAATGACCTCAGAGAAAAGAAAAAATCTAAATATCAAATAAAATTATATTGTTTTAATGACCAAAATACATATGATATATTCATACATGAAAAACAGAAATATTTATATGCATGTGTGATATGTTTATATAGAATTATTTAATCAATGATAACTGTAAATATCTGTCTCTAGTTTTATTTACTTCATCCATTTATGAAGAGGATCATTATATTTCAGTTTAAAGAAAAAAAACACAAAGTATGTCTCATTTTTAGTTGCTAACCTGATTCACCATTATCCCAACCCAAGGGCCTCAGAGCTGAATTCTGTACAATGCCTGAATCTCAGTAGCAGCCACTATATTTTTCCTCATTATTGGACTATGTGCTTCTTCTTATTTTTATTTGTTACTAATATTTTTTTCTTTTTTTAAAAAAATTTTTATTGCATTTTAGGTTTTGGGGTACATGTGCAGAACATGCAAGATAGTTGCATAGGTACACACGTGGCAGTGTGTTTTGCTGCCTTCTGCCCCTTCTCCCATATTTGGCATTTCTCCC
>CM052661.1:3142921-3159320 GCA_028533165.1 Leontopithecus rosalia | reverse complement strand
AAACAGTGCTGCAATGAACATTCATGTGCCTGTGTCCTTGTAGTAGAATGATTTATAGTCCTTTGGATATATACCTAGTAATGGGATTGCTGAGTCAAATGGAATTTCTATTTCTAGGTCCTTGAGGAATCGCCACACTGTCTTCCACAATGGTTGAACTAATTTACACTCCCACTAGCAGTGTAAGAGTGTTCCTATTTCTCTGCATCCTCTCCAGCATCTGTTGTCTCCAGATTTTTAATGAACGCCATTCTAACTGGCGTGAGATGGTATCACAATGTGGTTTTGATTTGCATCTCTCTAATGACCAATGATGATGAGCATTTTTTCATATGTTTGTTGGCCTCTTGTATGTCTTCTTTTGTAAAGTGTCTGTTCATTTCCTTTGCCCATTTCTCCATTTTCAAAAATGCAACTTTAACTGGGAAATGTATATGTATGATCACAATCCTAAGAGCCGTTCTCAAGAGTATAATAAAAACTGTGGCCAGCAGGGCAATGTGGAGCTGGTTCTCAGTTGACCAGGGATGTGTGTGTGTTTGCACAAAGGTGCCCGTGGAGGGCGGGGGGCAGGAGAGACATTTGGTTGTGGCCACAGGAACTATTCTCAGTTTTCAAATTGTAGCGTGCACACAGTTATCTTTATTCATGTTCAGTTTTACACTTTTAAAAGAAAACATTACCATGATAGCATTATTTTTATAACCCCCACACTTAATAATTATTCATTTTAAAATAAATTTTGGATCTTGAAAATGAGTGTACTGAGATGTCCGACAAAATACCGGCAGCCCTTTCCACAGCGCCACGTGCTTTGGGTGGGCATACCAAACTGACCCACTACCGAAACGGACGTGCTTTGGGTGGGCATGCCGAACTGACCAGCTACTGAAACACAAGAACACCCATCCTTCGCACAGTCTTGATTTCACTGATACTTGAAGGGAACAATTTTCCCCCAAGTGAACCTCTCAAAGACATCCAGTCTATAACTGCCATTAGCATTAGTTGACAGAAGCAGCAAGAGGACGCCTAGTGTGTAGACCAGGCTAGCATCCCATAGGAAGGATGGAAAATGCAATCCTCCAAACTCTAGGAATTAACTATGAGCTCTCAACTCCCCCTGTCCCCTGACATTCTTCTGAGTAAACTGAAGGCAGCTAATCTGAAGGGACCTGTATCACCTCCTCACTGTTGCCGATGAGGTGTGGTCTATTTCAACATTTTTGTGATACTTAGATCCTGACAAAATAAAAAGCACGTCCCTGAAAGATGAAATACTGGAACTTGCAACTCGAGAAGAGTCAATAGAAGGATGTCAGTTCCTCCCACTTCGCCATAATTTTGGCGGAGAGAGGGGGTGTATGGTCAATTATATGCACTTTGTGAGAGCTCAGGGCTGGTCACACAAGTTCTGCCTAAGGCAAACTTCCCACTCTTGGTAATAGGCTGACTCTTAAATGTCATCCACACTCTGCAGTATCAGAATAATGACTGTTAAATATACATTCTGGATAGGCAGTATTTGAGGAAAGAAAGAAAGAAAGAAAGAAAGAAAGAAAGAAAGAAAGAAAGAAAGAAAGAAGGAGGAGGAGGAGGAGGAGGAGGAGGAGGAGGAGGAGGAGGAGGAGGAGGAAGGGAGAAAGAAAAGAAAGAAAGGAGGAAAGAACAAATTTTTAAAAATGCTTTAAAACGTTATTTTAAAATGCTTCTTGTTCATCTATACACATATACAGTTTAATATGTACATAATATGTACCTAATATTTTGTAATAGATGATATAAATGTAACAAACTTTTTTACTCTACAGGAAACTTTGCAAGATCTATTTCTCTTCTACCCAATAATTGTTTGTATTTTAAATGCACTTTGATCTTTACTGGCCTCTCGCTTCTCACTTTTCCAGTATATTCCATTTTATGTCTCATGTACCTATTTCCTGCTAAGAACAGTTTCAGGAGGTGAGGTGCCTCTGTTATACCGCTCAATAGCTATCTGAAATTCAGAACCCAAACTCATGCCAACTCTATAGAAAATAAAATTAGGGCAACCATTTCTTTTAAGGGAACGGTATTCTCAAAGACAGGTATCCATGAATTAATAAAAAATGGCCACATGTTTTTAAGTCTGAAAACATAGCTTCCATAGCTCCAACTTCCGGGATTCAGAGAAAATCTTTGAAAATCTTGTCAGGCTGCCTGTCAAAGTCAAGTACATGGCAACTACACGTTCCACATTTTAGAAAAGCCACCATTTCCATCTTTCCCACAATGGCCATTCAATTAGTAATTCAATTTATTTGGTAGACTTTTGTAAGCCTTTCATAGAACTCATTAACATATCAAAAGAGATTCTTTTTTGGATGGAGTGTCTCAATTTGGGGTTCAGAAAATATTTGTTGCTGATCGAGAGTGACACTTTGTGGACACATTCGTGTATGAAAACCACCCTGAGACGTGATGCCTTCCTTCTGCTTCTGTCCCTGCAGCTGAGGGAGCCTGCGGAGGAACCTTACGTGGAACCAGCAGCTCCATCTCCAGCCCGCACTTCCCTTCAGAGTACGAGAACAATGCTGACTGCACCTGGACCATTCTCGCAGAGCCCGGGGACACCATTGCTCTGGTCTTCACTGACTTTCAGCTGGAAGAAGGATACGATTTCTTAGAGATCAGTGGCACAGAAGCTCCATCCATATGGTAAGTCCTGGGAAGACCTGGCACACAGGGTGCAGGTGTGTTTTCCCCCTTTTCCCCCAACGAGCTTTGAGCTTGGAGAATTGCTTGCCTGTGGTGGTTCATTGGCAAGCATGAGTGTTCCTTTTATGCCTTGCTTTTTTGGCTCTGAAAAAGTTACCTTTAGTGTGACTCATTTCAAAGTTTCTAAGCTATCTTTGTGCTGGTGCTTGGAGTTTGGGAAGTGATCTGTGTGCTTGAATTTACAGCGTTCTTTTTTTTTTTGGACTCTCTTAAGGCAACTAAGTAAGGCAAGTTAGTTTTGGGTTTGGTCGGGAGCTGTTTCACTGTGAACAGATAGTTTTAGATTGTGTATTCTCTTTCATCTCACGTTACCGAACATGGAGAGACTGCTGCAGACCTGGGATTGTGCATTTCTTTTTCTTCGTGAAGGCTGCATGCCACATCGAGTAGCCAGGTATGGGAAGTGCCTGTGGCTACAAGCACAAGGCAAATCTTCAAAGGCAAATCCACTTAACACAGAACCAAGTCCGATCTATGTGTACAATTAATCACAGATGGTCAGTTGTCTGGTGTGTAGAGGCAAAGGAAAGCAAGATCTTATGAGGTACAGCCTATCTTGCTGTGACGGTCATGATTGCAAGAACAGTTTTGTTTGTGTCCGTACGTGCCATTTGAAAGAGAGAATTAAAAGCATAGCTGTGTAAAGCCTTAAAGTCCTTCTCAAACTGAGTCATCTGTTGCATGTTAAATTGTGGTGTTGTGGTTGTTTCTATTATTTAAATTCTTAACACTTCAAAACTGCTTCAGTTGTCTGTTTTAGATCTTGAAATATGACTAACAAGTGTATGTGTGGTGAAACTCAAGTAGACCCAGAGAAAATCTTGGCCATCTATGTGTAGGAAGAGGAGAACACAGAATGAGTGACTGTGAACATGTCTGCACGTCACAGTTTGCATTTCAGTGCAAAGGCTAAAGGATAAAAATGTAAAACATGAAGCATACTGTAAATATGACCACCTGTTTTAAACGCTTTATTGGAATTGAATTGGACTGTACATTGTTTCCCAAAACACAAGGCTCAATGTGGAGGGCTCCTATTCACAGATAAGTCCTTTCCTTGCTGGGTTTACTGTGCTTGTGTTAACTGTTATTCCAAATAAGGGGGAGGAAAACACTAAACAGATTCTACCTCAATGGCAATTGTGTTCAATTGTATTCCTGCTGAATGACACTTTTGGATTATCCAAGACACATCTGCTTAATGTATGTTCTGCAATTTTAACTTTAAACGCTCAGAAATTCTTTAAACTAGTACTTATCTCACTATGTCTAACACCAGAGTTCATGGAAACAAATGCTGAGCTGAGAGCTGGAAAACCTAAATTCTACCACAGGTTCTGCCAAAAGAAGGCCTTGTGACCTTAGACGGGTCTATTTGTCAGAAGAGAGGCTGTGGTTAAAAAATATTTTAAAAATGAATTTATCAAACATCTGTTGAGTGCCTGTTCTCTGCTAATCATTTAAAAATATTGGAGCAATCTAAACACTTTCTAGCTTTAACATTTCAGAAAATCATTGAAGTGTAAAATACACAGGGAGTGATTCTCAGAATTTACATGCTTAATGTTAATGGTCTTATTTTTAGGAGAGCCTAGATGTATTGGTCATTGACTGAGGGCCTTGCTGGTAAAATGTCAGGTTGGGAGAGAGATAGAAGAAAGTGAGGATGATTTGTTCGTGATTCTAGAACCCATGACCAGTGGCAGCTTTTGCCAGACAAGCTGAGCTTATGTAAGAAAGTGCAGATTATGACTGTGTTGACAAGTGTGTTCTGTCTGAAAGGTTGGTGGGACCACTGTGGCACTTTGTGTCAAGAGTTGATCATCCTTGTCATAGAGAGCATACAAGCACGGCTAGCCAGGGGGATTGCCCCTGTCTTCTTGGTGCCTGGATCCAGACTGGGAGTCATCTTCTAGGTCTCTGGAATCTCTCTGGGTATTTGCCATGATGTTAGTGGAAAAGTTCTCAGTGGCAACTCTGACCCTGTGTGCCTTCATGACTGATGAACTCTATTTCCTGTTAGCTTAGCTGCTCTCTTCAAATAGCCATGATCAGCCAGGGATAGAGTTGTATTTACACCTGTGTCCTTAGGATGACTTAGGTTGTCTGTTTGCTTGGTGCAAAAGCCCTGTGGAGTCACTATTATTACTGTTATCCACCGTTATTAGGTTATCTATTATTATAGATGTAAAAGTACACCTGAGATATGTGTGGGTTGAGATGTGTAGATTTAAAAATAAATCTCAGATGTGCAGATGGCAAAGCCGATGGAACCCTTTCAGAGCTCAGGTTCAAGGTCTCTGACTCTGAGACATTTTCTACTCTCTCTGTATAGCCCCCCAGTCAGTGTAGTCCAGGTTTGAGCTTCAGTGCCCTGTCAGAGAAGGGCAGTTTCTCTGTTTCAGGACTGCAGGCTGGATTGTGAAGCCTCGAACAGGTAACTGTCGTGATGGAGATGAAAAAGCAATTTGGCACATGTGCTGGGTCAACAGAGGGTTTTGTGTGTGTGTGTGACATTTGGTGTTTATCATAATAGTTGAAAGAAATATCTTGACACAGCCATAAGGGCTACTTTAAGTGGAACTCTCAGCTTTCAATGACTCTTCAGTGGAAGCTGAAAAGAAGAGATGGTTCTCCTAAATAACTATGGAAATCTACAGGAGCACATTTAAAACAGAAAACAGAATTACATGAAGTGTAAGTGAATAATTATAGGCCTATAAAAATGTGTGTATGACTTACCTTAAAAAGATTATTATTTTAGTATGACAGTCTCTGAAATATTAAATGACCCAAAATGGTACATGTTGAAAAGGTTTGCCCATTCCAGAGTTGCATGGCCAGCTCCGAGGAGCATTGTGGGTGGCATGACCTCTCCCACATTCCACAGAGCCAGGAGGGCGGTGTGTGACTGTGAGTGGAGTCAGTGCAGACACACACAAAAATTTCCTGATAATCTATTTTTAAAAACAGGACATGAAAGCAAGGGCACTCTAAGAAGAAGCTACTTGGAAAATTGTTAAGAACAACAATAGGATTAGTCTTATTTTCATTCAGTTTGGAGTGAAATTACCTACTCAGCTGTGTTTTAAGTCAGGGTTGCCATGGCAACAGCGGAGGCAGTCTAAATATAGGGGATGATGTCATGTGCCAAAATTATCTGTGTATTAAACATACAGTGGATTAGTAATTTAAACCTCATAGGCCATATGTACATTAGATGAGACTGGCATTTTTTTATTAGTCAGTTTCTAATTTTGTGCAGGTTGGTTTCCTATCAGTCCCTTACTTTAACAGAGAGTTGCCATTTCTAGTCGCTTTATAGCATGGTCTAGTCATTATTTTTCCTGCAATTAGAAAGGAAGTGTGCAGTGGTGAAGCTAGCCAAGTGTTATTTTTTCTGAAGAGATTTGATGGTGTAGCCTATAACTTGTACCTCTAAAAATATCAAGAAGAAAGAAATTTGATTTGATTTCAGTGCTCTCCCTCTATGGTTTCTAAATTAAGACCTGATGTTTAACAGGATTAAGGTTATAGAGTCTTGGCTGGGAACACTGTGGGAACATTTACTCTCTTTAAAATATGCGCTTATATCACAAAAGAACCATGCAGCCAACCCCTTCTGCAACAGGGAGTTTGTGGAGGACAAAGAAGAAAAGGAAAAAGGAAATAAAAATAAATGCATTGAACATGTTTCGCAACACATATTTAGATACATCCATGTCTTAACTTCAGTGACTGAGGGTCAGCTTCTCAAGACAGAGCCTGGAAGCCTCAGTGTCCCTGTCCAGGCTGTCCACAGCTGCCTAGTTGGCTCTCTCCTGGCTTCCTCCCCACCAGTTTCCCCACCCCTGTTCAGTTTGCCCCAGGGAACCCATACCTGTCTTTATGTTCATGTGCCTTTGTAACCCTGGGGCATTTGTCCAGCTGTTCACCTCCACGTGGAAATCCCCTACTGCCCACCTACTATCTATCCCATTATCTTCATGCTTAGAGGGGCATGCAGAATACGTGGAAGAACACTACAGAAATAACACAAGTGAAACAAACAGGTGGTGTGATCGCCCTTGCTGGAAAAGATCAGCCATAATAAATGCAAGAATGCTTCTTCAAGTTTGGATTAGGCCTGCCTTATTACTTCAAGAGAAAAATCTGTTACTTTTTGGTTTTTTTAAGGCATTAGCTCTATTTTTCATTAACCAGCATAACTCGAGACTCTTTTGCCCAGATCAAGGCCAGTTTACAAGGGAAATTGTGGGAAGACAGTTTTGTAACCTTAGTGTATTTTGTTCTCATTAACCCGGCACAATTTCACTATTAAATCAGTCTAATCAGTGACTGGCTGAAGTTAAAACAGATCTTCAGAGAAATGGGTAAAGCTGAGTGAGCTTCAGAGGACCCTTGAAGGATCAATTAAAATATCCAGTGTTTACCCAACTTGTCACTTAATTGATAAGTGACTTGGTTTCTATTTACTTTCTAACAAGGGAGAATTCTAGAGGAACATGCTGAGAAACAGACTCCCTGAAATCAATCCTTCTCCCACCTGCCCCAAAATAAAAGGAAGGAGGCATCATCTTCTCCCTCCTTATGTTATTATGAACGATTTTGAATTCATTTTACAAAAAAATTTGCAGACCTAGCACAGAGAGTTGCCATATCCTAAACCCAGCTTTCCTCAGGCTAACATCTTACACAACCGCAGTGTAATGATTGGCACCAAGAAATGAATGAAGCCCCAATGCCACTAACTCTCTTTCAGACTCAGTTTGATTTCCTCTGGCCATTCTACTGATGTCTGTTCTGGGCAAGGGCTCCAGCCAGGGACCCACAGAGCATTTGGTTTGGCCTCCTTGGCCCCAGTCAACTGTGACCTTTCCATCTGTCTTTGTTTCTATGGGCTTGACCTATTCCATATTAACAGTTCAATCTTTTTGGGGGAAATGGTTTTGGAAAAGCAATGACATGATTTATGAATATGGAGGAGATCACACAGCAGTGCCCCAATGTCACCAGTTGAAATGGACAGATTTGCCTTTTGTGTTTCTCTTTATATGTATATTTTAATTTAAGACTGGGTCTTCTTCTGTCACCCAGTCTGGAGTACAGTGGTTCTAGCATAGCTCACTGCAGGCTCAAACTCCTGGACTCAAGCCATTCTCCCATCTTAGCCTCCCTTGTATCTGGGAATACAGGTGCATACCAACAGACCTGGCTAATTTTTAAATTTTTTTGTAGACACACGGACTTGCTATGTTGCTCAAAATCCTAAACTCAAGTGATTCTCCTGCCTTGGCCTCCCAAAGTACCAGGACTACACAGGCCTGAGCCCTGACAGCCAGCCCCACATTTTCTATCTTAAATTTGGAGTCAGTAATTTTATTCCAGGAACATGTTGTAAGGTATGCACCTCAACACATTTTTGTGGAAGCAAGTATGACATAACCAGGAAATAAATATTTATAAATACACTTACCTATTTATAAAAATAAATATATGTAGTATACATAATAGATGTACATACACACACATGCATATGTAAACACATTTCTCTTTTTCTTGAACCTCTATGTACCAGCTGAAGGTCTAAGGACATAATTAACATGATATTGTAGCTCTATTCACAAACCCCTCTTTTAGTTAAAACATCATTTCTAATTTTTTTGAATGGTGTATTTTTTTTTCTAAAAGACATTTACTACTAAGAATCACTGAGTGTTTGTTATATAACAGGAAAATGTAAACAATAGTCCCTACTGCTACTTGGAGATGCTACAATTCCCATTTTATAGATGAGAAAAATAACCTTCAAAGAGGTAAAGTAATCAACCATCCAGCAAGCAAAGAGGCTGGGTGGAGACTTGAAGAGACATGGCCCCAACGTATATTTCCTCCTCTATTTAAAAAAAGTCGAGGTCATATTTCTTTGCTGACTTTTAAAACAGGAAGATGAAAGTAGGGTGTGAGCATTCCACTATCATCCCAGAATTTCCTCACCAGCCTTCAGCCTCAGTACATACAAGGACAGCACACTGCCACTTCTAATTTCTACTCAGCTCTGTTACTGCGTGGTGGTGTCACCACCTACTCTTACAGGTTTCTTTCAGTGTTATTAACTATACAGTAATGTAATCATCTTAGCATGCTTGCCTGTTATGCATATTTCAGGATATAATGTAACGATGGATATCATCAGCCTTCTAAGAGGACACATAGATGACAGGCTGATGTTACATGAAGCTAGTGCATAAAGATGTGACTAGTCAGGGTTGTATATGCAACTGTGACCCACTGAAGTCTTAGGTAGGTAAAGAAAACTGGCCACCCCAAAACCTCGTTACCTCCACCCTGAAACTCAATAGGCAAATAATGAAACATTTTTTTAATACCAGCTAATTCTACTATGTGGAGAATTTCTAACTTGATTGGTGGCTTTTGTTCACATGCATTATTCCAGATATTTTTATTTTCACCTGGGTGAATTAGGTACCTTCCCCAAGATGTCTATCTGGAGCTGATTTCTAATCTCCACCTTTTATCTCAGCTGGTGGCCAGGGATGGTTTAAGCCACTGGGCAGTGAAGGAATTGCTGGGAAAGATGCTGCAACCCTACAGAGTGAAGCCGGTAGGCTGTGTCTTGTAGAGGTTTCAGTCAGGTGTGATTTTGCAAGACACATTTTCACTCCTGTACCTCTGAAAAACACCATCTCTAGCAGACACTGAAGGAAGGATCTTTCATATCAGAATTAACTTCCAGGAGCAACGGAGGTGGCATTCTGTGAAGGGGCAGCTGGACACTCTGATTCCCTACCAGGAGCATAGACCCTAGGAATGATTCCCTGCCCTCCCTTCTCCTTCCTCACAAAAGGTATGGACTCACCAGCAGGTGCCCCTGCAACTCTGAGAAGCCATTGCCTATCCTGTTGCCTAGAATTAAGCCTAGCTGTCAGATTTCTTCACAAATTCCAGAAATAGCATTCTAGAGCAATCCTTTAATTTGGTTAAATCAATACCAGAATTTCAATAAAGTTAAAACTATTTCAAAGAATACATGTTTGAAATTTAGAATATTTTTATAATTTATGAAATGGTGATAGCTATGGATAAAATGTAATATTTTACTCCAAGTTTTTATAATATTTTCCACATGAAGGAGTAACAGAAAAGAAAACATCCCTGATCTCTAAAGGTGGGACCGGAAGGCAAAATAATTATCCCAGGAGGGAATTCCCGGTCTCCATCCTTACCACTCTTAGGGCAGAGATTAACTCTACAGCTCAGGCGTAACATTTCTCTTGTGTCAAATTTCTGCAAATTAACCTCATTTTATTGAAAAGTGTATTTCCTATAAATAATTTAAGTTGTAGGCAATGGACAAAAACCCTTTTATAGATTAAAATTTATTTCACAAACTATGAAATACCCATTTTTTTGTAATCATGCTTCCTTCTGTTTGTATGTGGCCCCTAATGCTGGTAACAATAAAAAAAAACCTAAATTAACACTCTTAAATAAATTTCTCATTTAAAAACACACTGCCTTCTAAAGGGCCATTGGGACAAACCCATTTTAGTGATTCTCAAATAACGCTTGTTAATTCTCACTGATTCCTGAAATCAGCTGATTTGCAAACCTGGTATTCTAATTATGCATTTTTGATATCTTGTTTAGAGTTTCTGTCAAAGCCATGAATATCTAAATTTTCTCTTTCTTCTGAAGGTTTGCACAATTTCATGGAGGACTGGTTAGGAGAATAAGAATTTTGTGCCATCCAGTAGTACTCCAACAAATGTAACATTGTATTCCTTGGGTTCCTTCCTGTTGGCACATGCTATCCCAGCTTGATGCGTCCTTTTTTTTTTTTTTTTTTTTGAGACGGAATTTCGCTCTTGTTACCCAGGCTGGAGTGCAATGGCGCGATCCACCTCCTGGGTTCAGGCAATTCTCTTGCCTCAGTCTCCCGAGTAGCTGGGATTACAGGCACGCGCCACCATGCCCAGCTCATTTTTTGTATTTTGAGTAGAGACGGGGTTTCACCATGTTGACCAGGATGGTCTCGATCTATTGACCTCGTGATCCACCCGCCTCGGCCTCCCAAAGTGCTGGGATTACAGGCTTGAGCCACCGCGCCCGGCCGATGCGTCCTTTAAATGAGTAGTGGCCTAGAACATTAATGTTTCCCACCTTTGACTTTAATAAATACAAGCACCTAGGTTCTTCTGATTCAAATCTTTTAGCGAATTACAGTATAATTTCTTAATAAAGATAGATATCATAAAGGCTTTGATTTTTTTTGAATTATAAACTTAAAATAGCTGGCTCCTGAGAAACCTCTTAATGCAATCACTTTATTGTTTGGGGAGAAAAGAATTGCGTCATACATAGATCATGTGCTTTACCCTTCCTACCCTAAGGAGCGCTATTATGGGCTAGAAGAGAAAGCAGGTTTTCTGTCTCTGATACCACAACTGGTCCCAGCATGCTAAGAAGCCAGGCTCACCCAGCTTGGAGAGGGATGGGCAGTGCTCTCTTTTGTGTTTTCATTGCCTTTCCATGAGCAGGCTATAGAAGCATAGTTGCTAATCCCAGATTACTGATTGAGACCTCAGTTTGAACGAGACTTGGGCTCTAGTCTTGGTTTTGCGACTTCTGAGTTTGGTAACCTAGAGCCTGGAAGTCCCAGATCGCTACCTGTAAAACGGAAGTGATGGCCACATCCCTCGGAGAGCTGCTTACTAGAGCAAATGAGCAGACGCTTGGAAAACCCTTAGCACAATGCCTGCCCCATGCAGCGATTTCTACAGGTAGCTGCCTGAGTACTGCTGTAAGAAACAATGCCATCGTGAGTTCAGATTTCTGCCCTATAATGAAAAAACAACCTTTTGAAATAGAAACTGCTTTGAAAAATGGTTTTAACCTGTATCTAGTTTTAAAAGTCTCTGTTCAGCAACTAACCTTCAAATTTTTAAGTTATAAAAACTATTACTTCTCCACTCAACTTTTAAAACATTTGTCTTACTTGGGTTATGAATTGTGTGACGGTAACCACAGTAATAATGTCACTTTAAAGAAAAATTAGGACCTAAATGACTACCCTTCCTTGTTGCTTAGAAATAGGATCAACCGTAATCAGCTTTGTTTAACATTCAGGGCTGTTTTTGTATACGCCCGTCAACTTTGTGAATGAAAAGCAAAATGCTGTCCTGGTTCAGATCCTATAGATCACTTAGTAAAAATAAAATGTGAGAACAGTGGAATTTTGACTGAAGTATATCTTTATCTATTAAATGTGCCTCTCGAGCTTTCACGTGTGCAGGACTCAGCGGAGGTCTTTTCAAAACACAGCTGTGATTTGAACCGCTGGCGGTTCCGGATCCCAGAGATTCTCCGTTGCTGACAATTACTGGGCTCTGATTGGTGCGGCCGTTCTGTGCTCCAGAGCCTGAGTTGTGAGGAGCTCAGGTGTGAGTGAGTGGCATACGTATTTGACAAACACAGAACTAAAACCATAGCTAATTATTATTCATAATATTTTCAGGTTTTCCTCCAAACTGAACAACATTTCAGTAGTTGTGCTATTTCCGAATTCGATGCAAGCTCTTTTGTCTTTGTGGAAATGCCATGTGATATTGATAATGGGCTGCTGGGGTGAGACAGAGATGACCCAGAAAACCCATTAGCACTCACAGACTCACCAAGGTCTCACTGCTCAGAGACACTGATTTAGTTTTCTGAACCAGCCCAGCGGTCCAGAGGATTACTATGTATTAGAGGTGACATCAAAAGGGAATAAAAGAATCATAATATTTCCACAGCTTTCCTACATTTTCAGGCGTGCTATCATTTCCAGATCTACTAATAGCTGTGTGTTGAAAGTACAATCGTTTTGAGCTCTTTTCAAGAACATGTAGTTTAAAAGTTGAGCAGTTTCATTTGTTACATATTTCTCAGTCTTTTGATGTCAGACCCTTCGCCGTGACTCTCAGAGATCAGGTAGATGATGTTGCAGTGTGCCAAGCAGACTGGACCATGAACCATTTCTTTTTGGCAGGGTATGTATCAATTTACAACTGGAACTAGGAGTCTGGATAAGGCTGCGCTTCTTGATGTGGTGGAGAGACCGCCCTGGCCTGAGCCCTGTCAATATTTACATTCCATTTTGCACTTGATGCTGCTAGTGACCTGATTCCAACTTGCAGTTTCCTGCTTTCAGTCCATTTTCTCTTTCTGGAAACTCTCGCTTCTGCTTTATCAGCAAATCCCTCTTCATCCTTCACAGTTCTCGAAGGAGAATTGGCCTTCAAGTGAGAAACTGAGGAATTAAAAATGGTGTTCCTCTCCTTTGTACCTTCACCATTTGGGTTCTGAGAGTCAAACTCCCAGAGTTTTTGTTTCCTGAATATAAAAATGAGATTAAGCATACTGATCTTGCTGGGTGAATTTGAAAGGAAATGTCAGAAACCTACCACTATACCAGGAACGAGACAGCTAACCCCATATCCATTAGTCATTATCATGCCATGTGTGATAAATAACAAATCAGCAATGCAGGTGCACAGAAGCTGTCGGGGTTCAGAGAAGAAAGAAAGCATTCCTCAGTGAGGTCGTCACAGAACATGTTATGGAAACTTTGGGCTTTGTGTAGTCTCTGAACATGGGAAGCACAGAGACAGGAAGAACCTGTACTGCTGTTTCAGGCACCGTGTGTGTCAAGTAAGAAGTGTGCTAGATTGCTTTCTCCCATAGAACTCGGATAGGTGCTGTGTGCATAAACACATTCCAGTAAGGTGGGAGAAAGCAATCTGATGTTTTCACAATATAATACAAGTAAGTTTAAATTTTGAATGGATGTGGTGGCTCGCATCTGTAATCCCAGCACTTTGGGAGGCCGAGGCAGGCATATTATTTGATGTCAGGAGTTCAAGACCAGCCTGAACAACATGGTGAAACCCTGTCCATACTAAAAATACAAAAATTGGCTGGGCATGGTGGTGTGCACCTGCAAACACAGCTATTCGGGAGGCTAAGACAGGAGAATTGCTTGAACCTGGGAGACAGAGGTTTCAGTGAGATGAGATCCTATCACTGCACTCCAGCCTGGGTGACAGGGTGAGACTCAATCTCAAAAAAAAAAAAAAGGAAAAGAAAAGAAAAAAGATATCACTTTAACATTTTAAAGGCAGGCCCTTGAGTGAAACTGAAACATAATAAACTTTTCATAGTAAAATGTTCAGGAAATGTTCACTCTGTCCCTCAAATCTCACAGTATAAGGAAAACAGTGCTTTAGGAAAATTATGAGGATTTGGGTACGTTGCATGGATTTGGAAAAGCTAAATAATGAGTAGGCTGAAAAATAGGACACTTATAGTTTATAAAGGTCTGCTGATCACAGGAGTAGAAAAAGAAAGGAGAAGGATCTGACTTTTGGTAGACAAGACAGTCAGTTGATCGGCTTTGCACGTGGCTATGCCATGATATTTCAAATTTCATCTCAAACTGGAAAGGTGTCCAACACTCAATTGTCCAGGACCTGTGGCTAGAAAGGTTGGCTGAGGTTGTCTGAGTGTGCTCAGGGATCTACGTTTCAGTGAATACCCTGGAAGACTTTACACTGAGATTTTAGACACATGGGGAGGGATTGTAGAGAGAATGTTGATGCTCTGCGGCAGGTGAGGGAAGTTATAAAGCTCTTTCTCCATCCAGTGTCTTCGCAAGATCACAGGGCCCAGCGGTGGTTTCAAATAAAAGGGCTCTTGGCTGGGTGTGGTGGCTCACACCTATAATAGCAGCACTTTGGGAGGCTGAGGCGGGCAGATCACGAGGTCAGGAGATCAAAACCACCCTGGTCAACATGATGAAACCCTGTCTCTACTAAAAATATAAAAAACTTGGCTGGGAATGGTGGTGCACGCCTGTAGTCCCAGCTACTGGGGAGGCTGAGGCAGGAGAATTGCTTGAACTCAGGAGGTGGAGATTGCAGCGAGCTGAGATTGTGCCACTGCACTATAACCTGAGTGACAGTGTGAGACTCCAACTCAAAAATAAATAAATACATTAATTAATTAAAATAAAACAAAAGGGCTCTTTGGAGATATTTTAGGGGGGTGCCTTTAAGTGACCTGAGAAATCCTGCTCATCTGAACTTGTAGCTCCCAGATAGGAGACTCCCGAGTTTTGGATGGGGTCTTCATATAATGAAGAGGAAAAGACAGGGTATTGATACAGCAAAGAGAGGCAGGAGAGAGAGGGTGGGGTCTGGCTTAACTGGGAGTCAGAGGATAGCCAGGGAAACTGAGTTAGAAAAAAAAATTGAGTCATGCAAAATGGTTTGAAATGTTCAAAGCAAGAGTGCACAGTGAATTGGGCCAAAAAAAATTACTTAATGGCCAGACAGACCTAGAGTACAGACTCAGCACTGAAGAAGTTACTTGACCCTTGGACGCTGTGTTGAGAATTCTGGCATCAACCTAGCCAGCTTCTGTGAGTGCGACAGTTCTGCCCGAACGGGGATTCCCATGCTGGGAGGTGGCGCCCCTTCCAATAAAGTGAAGGTGTTACTGTTCCATAGCAGAGCAGTCGAGGGGGTAAAATTATGTGTTTGTTGTATCTAGTGGTTGAAGCGTTTGGGATGGAGACTTTTGAGCGGTGATGATATTCTAAAGTGTGTGAGTGCTCATGCACATGTGCATTTGTGTGTGCGCGCATGCAGATGTGAATGTGTGTGTGTGCATGCACATGTGGGTTTGTGTGTGTACATGCACATGTGTGTGTTCATGCACATGTTTGTGCGAGTGTGCATGCACGTGTATTTGTGTGTGCACCATGTGTGTTTGTGTGAGTGTGCACGTACATGTGTATTTGTGTGCACACACATGTTTGAGTGTGCACATACGTGTATGTGCATGCACATGTTTGTGCGAGTGTGTGTGCACATGTGTGTTTGTGCGTGCAGCCACATGTGTGTATGTGTGTGCATGCACATGTGTGTTTGTGCACCCACATGTGTGTTTGTATGAGTGTGCACGTGCATGTATGTGTGTGCACGCACATGTTTGTGCGAGTGTGTGTGCATGCACCCACATGTGTGTTTGTATGAGGGTGCACGCACATGTGTATGTGCACACATCTTTGTGTTAGTGTGCACGCACATGTGTGTTTGTGTGTGCACATAAGACTAGACAAGAGGGTAGGTGTGCATTCATTTAGTTTTTATTTAAAAAAGGAAAACAAAAACAGTGCAATATGTAACCCTAATGAAAACAGATATGCCTGCTTTAAAATAATTTATTCTCTGCAAAAGTGCTTTGTACATGGTGTGGGAATTTTGTAAAGCATGAAATGGGACTTAAATTTATAACCCATCAGTGCTTCTTAGATACCTTCTAATTTACCACAAACTGTGAAAAGGGATGAGGAAGGCTCCAGTGGCATCCATCATATCCTCTCCTGAAGTACGGAATCTATGGTGTAATTTTTCATGGCAAGTCCCCCCTAAGTAACATAAAAGCCACAGTGTTTTCAAAACTAAGAGCGTGAGCACAGTAATAAAAATGTGGTCATGGCCATCCTGTGAGGTCAGTGATTCTCCCTGTATCTGAATGATCCATCTTTCCCAAGTCTTCACCAAATTCCAAAGTGCTG